>CM069449.1:57869256-58112147 GCA_035610835.1 Ophiura sarsii
ATGATTTCTGAATATAATGCTATACTATCATGTATAAATCAGATTGTAGGCAATATTAACCTTTGTAGCTTGCAACTAGTATAATATCAACTCGAATGTATTGACCCGCCTTTAGCATACAAGAATACTAATATTCAGTCAAATGTTCGTTGTCACAAGTCAAGCCACAGTGATGCCTCGAATGTTAAATCTTAACGTTATAGTAACTTTATCAGTTTTCCTTATATGCAACGTTTAGAATAGTTAATCAGGTAGTCAGTGATAGAAAAATATATCTTCGAGAGACTTGATATTTATCCATTTAGTCCTGTACAAGGAAGATCTCTTAGTTCCTATGAAAAGCAAATATGACTTTTGCAGCGGTTCTCTAGGGTATGGGTTAAAATTGATCGCTGTCCTGGTCTGGTTCTAGCTAATAAAGGGCATTTTTCGCCAAGAAATCAGTCACTTGTATTGTTTAAAGTCTGTTCAACAGATATTTGTAATATAGAACGATTGTAATTGACCAATAGGTACATTTTGTCTCTTAGAATTGGCCAAATGAATAGCACTTAGGAGACATTTGGCTGTTTTTTACCCGTTTCCGTCGCACTAAATGGAAGTTTGGTTTTTACTACATATCCAGAAAAGTACAATAAGTATTCAGACCAATTTACTATGATTTTGTAGCTGAGATTCAAAGCTTCAATTGTGAAATATTTCATACGACTGGCTTGTATAACAGCAAAGTTATGAGGTAGAAGGTAGAACTTATTGAATGACCCTCGTAGATCGTTAAAATCGGCTAACTAAATCGTCTATGATAGTGACACCAGTAATAGATTTTGAGAATGTAATACCTAATAGATTATAATCTTGCGCTCCTCTGGCAATTTCCCTACGTAGCTCAATCGATAAGAGCGCTGTCTATGAATGCAAATGTTGCTGGTTCGAATCCGTTTAGCATCACATTTTATTTAAATAAAGCACCACACAAGTCAAACGAGGGCGTCTTGAAAATAATCCTCTCTAATGGATGTGGAAAGGAAGGCTTACTATCATAATGTATATAGCCTATACATGGTTTAGACCAAGTAAAAATTCCTTTAAATGGTCATTGAGAGATGAAAGTAGTGAAAAATGTTGATGTTTTCCTTCCATACAGAGCAATATATCCGTCTCAAATTTTGTTGCATAATAACATTTGTTTTATCGGAATTATGCATGACCCTTGGCAAAATTCCCGTAATCCCGAAATCAAAATGTCATGGGCGGATATGGGATTTTCTGCCCATTATTGAGACAGTGCAATATATCCCTTTTTGGTCATTTCATTGTTAGCGAACCCTAGTAGCTGTTTTCGTGAAATTTTTTACACACATCTATATGTAACCGAAGTATTTGCATTGGCAAGTATAACTGGTTTGTGGTACATAGCATTTTGTAAAATAGTCAAAGGATAAGATCAATACCGTATCACCCCTTGGGAAACATTTTAGGCCTTCCTTCAACGCAGATATACACTCCATGAAAGTAAAGGAATTTCAGGTGGTTATAATAATTTGTTACGATGTCATGAAGATTCATATCAGTAGAGGAAAATGTCATCAAACCAATTTCCATGAGACCGCGACCGGTCTTGTTGTAGACCTCTTAATGACGTCATATGGGAATTTAATATGGCCAAATGACATGAATGAGTATTTTGGTCGACGATTATAAGTTTACTTCCAGGGTTTACTTCCATGGTTTGTGTGATGATTAAAGTTAGATTATGTAATGCATGTTTTATCATAGTGTCTACTGTCTCATAACCAAACTAATTATTGAATTTCATCTCCATATTTGGAATCACCGTGAGAATTGTATTAAAATAAGTACAAACACGCCCGGGTATTGGGGGATATTGGTTCAGTAAAATATTAGATAGACTTGGAAAGTTGGGAAGATTTCTGAAAAATCTGTAAATTTGAAATAGCCGCGTAGAAAGTGTTATTTAAGCGGGCCCAAAGTATACCCCGTGCAGTATATCAAAATAATCCAGCACATTTTCCAATAGGCTTCAGGCTGTATCACCCCATCACTCACGGCCCTGAGGGTGCATGCGGCGGCTAAGTGCCAAAGGAAATAAAGTTCCCGGAAAGCATTTTTGTCTATACGCTTGATAAAGGGGCATTGAGAGATTGCCTAGAAAAACTAAATTTGTAAAAAAAAAATGAATTGTTTCAATAGCTATCAATCATGGTACGTAATTACTGAGACTAATTAGTCTCAGGTAATTAAATGAGGAACCCAGAAGTATAATGATTTATGGGAAAAACGGATAAATGATGGCGCTATAATATTGAAATGTGGTTGAAGTAATTTATGTAGTGAGTAATGCTGATAATTTCGATGTGATGTACATCGAAATTACTAAATAGTGAAATGTTACATGATAGACGGCGAATTAAGGTGCAACAAAACCAGATTTCCAGACAATTTGAGGGCGCACTCCCAGCTCTCTCAGTGTCCCTTTAATTGTGCATTATATGAACCAAAATACTTTATCGTTTTGAAAATGGTATCTACATTCTGCAGAAAAGGAAAGCAAAATGTTTGATCATGGACTTTAAAGTCCATGGTTAGAATTTATACTGGCTGCCGCTGATTTTGTTTTATGAAAGTCAATAATCAATAATGATTAACCCTATAAGGGCCTATAACTCTATATGGTCAACTCTCATGAAAATAGTGCAAATGAGATTTCAGAAGTTGAAGATAAGAAAAAAAGTTGTCTCCAATTTTATTTATGACGCTTTTTTTTAAGAGTAGACATGTACTGGATACTAGATTTAAAATTTTGTGAACAACACTTAAAAAATATAATGTTGAAATTATTAAATCACTTTTTTGCAGATTTTGTTCCACGTTTATTACGTGATCTACTGCCTATTAGCTCTAAATCAGAACGAGTTTACAAGCTGTGATGCCCAAAACACAAAATTGTATTTACGAAAGCATACTTCTATATATCAATTACAGCGAAAAAAATGCAATGTAATTTTGTAAATTGCAAGTATTATGAATCGTTTTTAGGTCTTCACATTACGTCATGAACTTCATCTTTAAATAATAAAAAATGCACGGTTTTCCAAAATGAATATTGTTGTGCAAAGTATAAAATATATCTTTAATTGTATCTTTTTCCAATCGTCATAATGTGTTTTCCAAAGTTAGCCCCGAAACAATGGTATTATGCTGCACTAATAACGCTGGCATTGGAACTCTGACTTTATGGGTTTGGTAACGTAATAAACATATACAAACACATGTAAACACATATATTCAACATCGAGTAAGGCAGTTTATTTTGTATGCAAACAAATCTTATCGACATGCATTGAAGCCCATTTGACAATATAAAGCAGTAAAAAGCAGTAAACAATTGTAAATTACACCAGAATGCAATTCCAACAACGAGGATGAATAACGTAATAAACATGGTCACGGTTGTTTAGTATATCATTTTCAAACGCTTATTTTTACATCAGACCACATTTATTTTATCTTCAATCTTGTTTTACCAACGAAATAACAAACAAACATTACCACATATTATGCTTACCACATATAATCTCACTTACTAAGTAACTTGTGTTAAATGACACAAGCATATATTGTATACCTCAAATTCTAAACATCCACAATGATAATATATATAACTAAGTACTATCTAATGAAATATAATGTTCTATGTATAAAGCCCCTCATGTGTATTCAACGATACGTAGTAAATGGCATTTGAGAATTTTAAGTTGCCGAAATCAACCGAAAGATTGTTCTGTATATTGTTGACTCGCTCTTTTGATGTAGGGTAAATAGGGTGAATAACGTAATTTTGCACTGTGTCGCCCATATTCCTGTATAATAATGATAACAAAAACAAAACAAAATTGATGAAAGATATTGTAGCTGTTTCAGCTAGGTATACCATATTTATTCACCCAATTATACATATTGGTGTATTACGTTATCCAATAGCCATAGAACTATACACTATTGAAGAATGCAAACAAATGAGATTGTGTCAGTATGTGATACAATATGTTTGTGTACTAAGTTAACATTCATAAACACATAATAAATGTTGAATCACTGTGAACAAGATGCAATTATCTTCATCAAATGATGAACAGTTTATTACGTTATCCATTATAAGGTGGTTTCAGCCCTGAGATATAGTCCACATATTAAAATTATAACATTGGATACAATGTATGAAACTCAAGTACATCAATCATGAAAGCTACGGAATTGACACCAACATTGACATGAGAATAGACAATGAGGTTGGTTACGTTATCCCGTTTATTACGTTATTGGCAACTGCAACAGTGCCTATGCTGGATTATAACGTAGGCCTATATACAAAGCAATCAATGTAGATGTTAACGATACCTACTGCATTTCTTCACATTATTAACCCCATTCTGATATCATAGGTCCATTTTCAATGTGCTTAAGAGATCTATAATGACTTCAACTGTCATTCGGCTTAATTTTCATATTACTTTCAAGAAAAAAATGAGAAATTCTTACCATTCGTCATGGTTTTTTTGCATTGTACTTTCAACGAGTATCCTCCATGCATGCCTGCGAAAAGGGCCTGCCACGTATCTTTGTTTAATACAGTCGTAGAGAGCAGCTGTCTCTCTTTCGATTTATTCGATAACGTAATAAACGATAACGTAGTAAACGTTTTTCGTACTCAAAGTACCATGTAGACGATCTGGAAAGAGCTAGCGGGTGTTCCAAGTAACCACATAGTCTATGTGTATGTATCAAATTGGTTTTTAACCAAAAAGTGTGTTTTAATACATAGTTCGGGAGAAATCTGAACAACGTAATAAACATCCTTAACAAGGTCGCATGCTTTGCAGCATTTTGATTTCTTCTCAAGGTCAGACTCATGCTGCTATAGAAATTTTGAAAATATTATTTTCCAACACCCATGTTCTTTTAGATTCAGAATATGTGCATTTAAATGTTTAAATGTTAATTTTGAAAAATGTTGATCTTCAATATGTCGCTGGTAACGTAATAAACATCATTATCTCGGACAACATATATGAAATTGAAACAGGTAAACATCGTAAAAGATGTGCATTTCTTTTCTAACCATGGAATATCGCTATATGTTCCCTACAAATTAGGACATATCTTGTAGAAAATGGTGCCCTATTTGTATTGTAATTAATAAAGACAAAATATACTTTTATGCTGCGGACATGGAAATTTTGCTAATTTGGGGTATATGAGGGCAATTTTTTTAGTGAAAACACGATCAGAAGTATATCAAATATATCCAAGTAGAAAACATCAAGATCTATCTAGAAAAGAAGTTTTTCAAGCAAGAAAACATTGCATAACACAGAAATGGACCAAAGACATCAAAAAGTTCATTTTGCACTGTTTTCATGAGAGTTAAACCATATCACCACACGGCAACAGATTTTTTTTTCCGACGGAGAAAGTTCACCCGAAAGGTCACTCACCCATCTCTATTCCACTACACCACGGCTGTCAAGGCTACTCGGCTCAGTATTGTTTCGCCTCGTATAATATAGCATGTATAATTGTATAGCCTGGTCCATTTTTGTTGCCGTGTGGTGAGGTAGGGTTAGGGTTAGGGTTATAACGAAAAAACATGTCACGGGAAACTAAATCATTCTAATGCTTTAAAAACTGAAGGAAAAACTGAAGGTAAACGTGCTATTAAAATATAGGCCGCTACATCATAACCGGGCATCATAAACACGGGCATAAACAGGAACAATCCAAGAGTCAATGGGCATCATCAGTGCACGGTACGCTTACGTGTACAATGCAATGCCCTGTGCCCACTGGGATCGCTAATGACGTATCCTCAATCCCAGAAGGCGCGTCGGCAAGCGCAAGACGCCGCCCTTTACTCCAACGGATGTTCACAGTAGTCGCGATTAATAGTATTTATCGCCCAAAATTGGGCGCCCTTGCAAAACACGTAACTTACAATCAATATGCATTGTGCGCATTGAATGCGGAGATTGGGTGCTACTTTCCGGTAATAGCAAACGCGTCTCGTGTTCACGTGATAGCAGTTCAACGTTCGTCAATCTCTTTTGCGTGGCTATTTCTGATCTTCGACTTCGGGACCGAGAAAAACACAACATATTCGCACCAAATTCAACTGCAAAATCATAACAGACGAAGAAATCAATTGCATCAAGGTTCGGTAGGTATCTTGAAGACACAGATAGTCATAGATTTATTCGATTAACGTGGGTTATTATTTTAAAAAGGCTAGTGTGAAATAATAGCATCGTATCGTCAAGCAATTCTGTAACATGCGATGTTTTGTAGACAGTCAATCAATGCTGTGCAGCAAAGCAATGCAATGCAATATATACATTTAAATTATAATGCCGGGCAAGGATGATGATGATATGATGATGGCTGGGTGCACTGTGACAGAGACAGTCCCGAGTCTAGCTACGAAATGAAGCATAGACTGTATAGTAATTATAAAATATAATTATGCCCGCTACCGAGCAGGTGTCCAAATTGTCCCACAGAGTAAGTGGGCAAATATGGCCACCAAAACAAAATGTGTCATAAATTCACTATTTTTCATGTTTGAAACCCAAAATAATTGTTCCTATGATTTAAAAATTTGCTGGGCCAGTGGGGAAAGGTTTAAGTTTGATTTCCTGTTTGAATTAAGCAAATGTTGATAGGCCTACTTGTTGAAGAGATAAACATGAATTGAAGAACATTTTGTGATTTTGGGTTTGAGACTGAGAGGCTCGATATATCTCCCAGCACTCAGTGGCGGATCCAGGATTAAAATTTACGGGGGGCTGAAACCCTAAAAATCGTAAAATGTCCCCAATTTTTTTGCCGTCAGCTCGTGAAATTCTGCTAAGGGTTGTCCCAAAACCGGCAAAAAAACCCAAAAAAAACCGCATGGTACAAGTGGCAAATGTAGGCTACTATAAATGGAACCTACCTATGTCTCTGAAAAAGGTAAAGTGGTACACAAAAAAGGTATATTGTAAAATTTTACGGGGGGCGCGTACACGTTAAAGGTATATAGAAAAAAATTACGGGGGGCGCCCGCCCCCTCCGCCCCCCCCCCCCCCCTGTATCCGCCACTGGCACTATAGTATATATCTGGCTGAAATGTGGATCTGGAGAAGAATGTTAAGAGTTAACTGGAAGGAGAAAAGAACCAACATAAGTATCCTGAAAGAACTTGGTGTAAAGCGACAACTGCTAGGAGAGCTTATCAAAAGAAAGCTGGCCTACTTCGGGCACATCATTAGAGGCAGTGGTAGCTTACTGGCACTCCACATCATAGAAGGGAAAGTGGAAGGCAGCAGGAAAAGAGGTCGTCAAAGGAAACAATGGTTTGACAACATCAAGGAATGGACTGGTATGAGTCTAATAAAGGCCAAGCGTCTGGCACAAGACAGAGTAGCTTGGAGAAAGATGATCCGGAGATGTGATCGTATGGCAGCCAATCGTCATATCTGACGGAGGCCGAAGAAGAAGAAGAAGAAGAATCCACTAGCCTAAATGAGTACTTGTGGCCAATGAAATTAAGGCTGTGAATGCACGGGTAGTTTCGTACCCGGGTACCCGACCCGTTTTTCGGGCGGGTACCCGGGTACCCGAAAATAGAAACTAAAAAAAAAAAAATTAAAAAATTTACAATTTTTTTTTTTTACAATTTTTTTTTTTTAAGTATTAATTTGTCCCCAAAAATGACACATGATGGGGTCAATAGAGGTCATTTGGGGACACATTATTGTACTAAAAAAAGAAAAATGTTAAAAAAAAAAAATTGTAATTTTTTTTTTTTACATTTCGGGTATTCGGGTACCCAATTTTTTGGTACCCGGGTACCCGGAATAGCGGGCGGGTACCCGGGTTCCCGGGTATAAGTCACAGCCTTAAATGAAATACAAGAGGGGTGTGTCAAAAAAATCCATTCAGCATCAAGCAAAAGTTTTGTCTATTAATATTGTAAAAAAGTTTTTGTAGTAGAGGGTTAAGTTAGGGTCAAAAACACTTTCAAAGATTTTTTGGAAGGCTGTATCCAAGTGATACAACTTTCAACAACTCCCCCATACCTTTAGTACAGTAACAAAGCGTTGTTGATTTGAGATAAACCCACACTTCATATGCAAATTAATAGGATGGCGAACCTTATTTGGAAACCATGCATCGATGCAAAATTGTAAACAAACAACAAATGTTCGCAAAATGTGTTCATTCTTTCGCCCGTTTTTTCGGCGTATAAATGCATTTCGCCATGCGATCCTTAAAGTTAGCAAACAGCTTTATATACCAAAATGTAGCTATATCCCTAAGGAAAATATTTTTGGCGAGGGCCATATGTCACGGACCATTCCTAAAGCCACAATTTTAGCCGAAACGGTCGCTATCCAGCACAAGAGAATCGCGATTTTGTATCATCGCGCGGTGAAATGACAACCCTCAGATCTATTTGGACCGTACCACTATTGAAATGGAGGGGTGTGTCTAATTTGATACAAATATTCTGTAAACATATCAAAATGTGTTATGTAAATTAAACGCATTCTTGATTTAATTTTTCTCTGAATGTTAAAGGTGGTGTGTGAATAAAATGCTATTTACAAAATATTTTAAATTCCACAATTACTTGCGCAATAATTTGTCTTCTCTAATGTTTACCTTTTGTAACCCATCCCATTCAGAAGTTCCCTCGCCCATTTACAAGGAACGGACGATGTCCAAATAAGGGCCTAATTATAATAACACGTAAACATTTTGTTCCGTTTTTTTAAAGAGCAGCTATTTTTTTATGTCAAATTAAGCCTATTAAACCACGTTTTTTACTTGTTTTCATCAATTTTCCGAAACGCTATTCACATATGAATGATGTAAATATGTTTGGTCGTTGTTGAACGGGGTTCAACAAGGTCTTCGTCGTTGTTTATCTTGAATCGACAACGGTAAGACGGGTTTATTTTGCTCGGGCAGCTAAAGCTGCCCTCGCAAAATAAACCCGTCTTACCGTTGTCGATTCAAGATAAACAACTCCGAAACCTTATTGAACCCCTAAATAATCAGTGCATAACTCTGCATATATAGGTAGTACTACTGCTAGGCTACAATCCCCCAAAAAATGGATAAAAAAATGATTTGTACTTTTTGCGTTATAACCCCCGAACATTGGTCCAAACCAGACTTTGGTCCATTTTCAGGCCCTTGTCATTTAAAACTGGAACATGCTACAATTTTGTTGATTAAAGTTTTTAAATCAGCATAAAAAGTTAGTTATAGAAACCAAAACCAAATCTCAATATTCTAGGGGGTTTACTTCTTGAGATAATGGCCGCTCAACATGGACTTCCATTTTGTGACGCGTGTTTTTTGCGGAATTTCGGCGACCCCAACAAATTTAAAATTGCCGCTACGAGAAAACTAAACGGAGTTAGGACCTCAACATTTTTAGGTTTTTCATATCTCATCAATATCTACCAGTATATGAAATATGAACAAAATCTATTTTTGATGGTGCAATCCATTTGTTGAATTAGGGTGGAATGACCCATTTTTTGTGTGGAAGCGCTACTTTTGGATTAACTGTAAATACTGGCAAATATGTCCACTTAGCGGGCATATTTGCTAGTGCACTGGCAAATTTGCCAGGGCTGGACAATTCGGCCACCTGCTAGGACTGAAGTGGGCTACATCTATATGGCCATGCGTTTTGTACTGGTAGCCTGATATTGGGGAGCTGGGACATTTGTGCGAGATTTTCACACAAAATGTTAATTTATTTCATGAAGGCAGGTACCTACATAGACAAATGACCTATCAAATGAAAGCTATTGATGAATGCTTTAAAATGACATCAAAAGTTTGCATATAGGTTGTATGGTTCTATAGTTATGCTAATTTAAATTTTAAAATGACAGCGGGGAGCAGGCTCGGGATAAGAAGGCTAGGGATAAGACAATTTGCTCTTAAATTAAGGACAACATATTAAATTCATTTTTTGAGTTATTTCAGTCATTGGAAAGTTGTTTGTGGTGTTTGACATTAATCAGACATACAATTTAAAGGTATTTAATGTATTAAAGTGTGTAATTATTTTTAATTACCAGTGTTCAAACCGCTATTTTAGGCCATGCGTTTGGAACTGGTGGCTTGATATTGGGGAGCTGGGACATTTGTGCAAGATTTTCGCCCCAAATGTCAATTTATTTCACAAAGGCAGGTACCTACATAGACAAATGACATATCAAATGAAAGCTATTAACAGGTGCTTTAAAATGACATCAACAGTTTGCACATAGGTCTTATAGTTCTTGAGTTATGCTCATTTAAATAACAAAATTACAGCATGGAGCCGGCTTGGGATAGACCGGCTTGGGATAAGACATTTTGCTTTGAATAAAGGACTACATATTAAATTCAATTTTTTGAGTTATTTTATCCAATGGAAAGTTGTTTGTGGTGTTTTAGATTAATCAAACATACAATTTTAAAGTTAATTAATGTATTCAAGTTTGTAATTACCAGTGCATGTGGCCATGCGTTTTGAACTGGTGGCTTGATATTGGGGAGCTGGGACATTTGTGTGCGATTATCGCCCCAAATGTCAATTTATTTCGTAAAGGCAGGTACCTACATAGACAAATGACCTATCAAATGAAAGCTATTATTGAGTGCTTTAAAATGACATCAACAGTTTGCACATAGGTCTTATAGTTCTTGAGTTATGCTCATTTAAATAACAAAATCACAGGGGAAACCGGCTTGGGATAAGACATTAATTTGAACCTCGCACAATTTTAAATGAATAATAGGTAGCATAGTAAAAGTATATATATTCTAAAAGGCCTTCATGTGAGGAGCTCAGAAATGAAGTCCTTTTTGATGTAGGGGTAATGCATGTTTTCAAAATGTCAACCTGAATTTTTGCAATTTTTTGTGGAAATGTCTTCCTTCTCAGGTGGATATTTTTGTAAGCATTAACCCTACCTCAAAAATGACCATATTTTTGAGTTCCTCATGAAATCTCCTTTCAGAAAATGTATACTTTTACTATGGTGGCATATATGGTTAGTGAACAAAATCATTTTGAACCAAAAACATGCGGTTTTGTGAAAATTGCAGAATGTCTCGAGAAAATCCCCAGTTCAAAACGCATGGCCATATACGTAGATAGATGTAGATGTAGATCCGGGTACTTTGTACCTCTGTTTCATAGCTCTCATACGTCGTAATACGAGTCAGTATGAGTAATGAGAGCTATGAAAAGAAAGCATGTTCGAATGTTGCCGATTTTCGTTTCTAGTTTGGCTATTTCTAGAAGTTCATATTCACTTACCTGGGTCCAGTGTGTGCTATGCACTCTTAATACATCCTAGATAAATTATCAGCTCCATAAATGTTACTGAAAATGAAATATTTACGATATAAAATCGGCCCTAACCTTAGCGAAATGCTGTGTAAATACGCGTTGAAAGGTCATATAATGAAGGTCAATTCTCACTGATAACCAGTCATTTAGACAACGGTCAGTCGTTGAAAAAAGATGACCGGTCAGTGCCACTGTACACAGTTTCCCATTGCCGAGATTGAAGCCTCTAGTGTGATAGCGCCCTCGATTTGCGAGTCACATTGCGCGTCTCATTTACCTTAAATAAGGGATTTTGTGCTGTCAATCAGCGTCGCCCTTGATTTACGAGTCACATCGTGTGTACCCAAGCCTATAAGCCCATGAGAGGCTCTTGTTTTGCGATTCAAATTTCCCCTCCTTATATAGGCCTATATTCTCTCTGACTATACTAATTGTTTTATAACATAGTTTACATTTAACGGTCAAAACGACCTACATGTTCTAATTAGTCTTGGATAATGTTATATTAATTGTGTAAATATCCCGGTAAATATTGGCCAGTGAAATGTGTGGTGGGCAACCGGAACTCGTGTGTTAGAGGAACTGTCGGAGGTGAATAGGTTATGGAACGAGGTCATATTGCTGTCTCCCATTTTGACATCAGTTCGGTATTTTTAGGGTCGTAAAAAAACCTTCAAAATCTCTGGAATTGATGGAGAAATCATACCATGGATGATACCATTACATTCAGTAAGAAACGCTCTCCCAGCAAGGTAAACTTAAATTTAACTACCAGGAAATATATCCTGAGATCAGGTACCGTATTATCCCTATAAGCGCTTAGGACCTTATAAGCGCCCACCCCTGTTTTTCTCAATGACTACCAACAAACAATCCCTTATAAGCGCCCAGCTTTTCAAATGGTCAGCATCCTCAAATGACCACTTGTACATATTACATGGAATGGTCATCCTCCTCAAATGACCAATTGTACGTTTTCGTTAGTACGTCAAATGGTCAGCCTTCTCAAATTACCACTTGTACATTGTATTTAGTACATCAAATGGTCAGCATCTTCAAATAACCATTTTATTTAGTACGATAAATGAGTTTAAAAAAGGTAACATAATAAGCGCCCACCCAAAATGACTAAATGCTAAGCGCCCTGAGCGCTTAATAGACCACGATAATACGGTACTTTTCCTATGACTGTACGATGTAAAAAAAGCACCCAAAGAAATATAAATTTGTTGACAACATTTTAAAATGGTATCAATTATTTTCAATTCCAGTTTTTGGAAGTGCTTTACATAATAGAGAACTAGAGATGGACGGTGGGTCATCTACCAATGAAGGTGACGCACCTATGACTATTGATGTTTCCTTGGAGACGGGTCAGGTGATTAATCAAAGTATCACCATGGAAACTGACAGCAGCCAAGTACATGTAGTTCAGCAAGGAGGAACTCAACCATACAGTGATTTGCAGGTAATTGTACAATATTTTGTAAAAATGTGTTATGTTGCCCTCAGCGAACAACCCTAAATTTAATTATTTCTTTCTTTTTTTCTTCTCAAGATTTAAATTGTACCCCAAATTGGCAATACTTAACTTTCTGCTTGAAATGAGTTAGCTTGAATAATAGTTTTTACAGTATTATCAAGCTAGAAACATTTAGTAAAATAAAATTGACATAAATACCCATTTTTTATTGACATGAACCAAGACTTAGAGAAATAATTCTGAGAAAAGAATGACATTTAATCCCAAAGTAAAAAAATAGGTTCATTTTGTCCCATCTGTCACGCTGGAAATGGCTTGATGTCAGTTGGATCTTTCAAATATTGGTAAAAACTGTAAAACGATCAATCTTTGATAGTAACTTATATACCATGTTTCTCTTACTTTCAGGCTCTTGTTGAAGCTACCATAGCTGGCTCTCATCAGCAGCCACAAGAAATGGTACAAACAAATGAACATTTACAGCAGCTGCAAGACCATCAACAACAGCATCATCAGGAGACCAATAGTGGGGAACAGCCAGTGATGGAATTTACACAACAGTCTGAGGTGGGTTTAACACAACAGTGTTGTGAGGTGGGTGTACTTCCCAGGTTAAGGCTTCAAGCAGGGATAGCACTGGATCCAAAATGTGGGAGGTCCCATGACATTTTTCAGGACCCCGTAGGACTTCAAAAAACAAATTTAAGGGGTCCCCCAAGAAATTGAGGGGTCCTGAAGTTTGGGTATTTAAACAAATTACTTTTTTACGGGCAGTTTTAATGAATTTATATTGTGAGCAAAGAATGGATATGTAATTTACAGAATTTCTTAAGGTTTCCATTTCCACACATCGTCAAATTTAAGGGGTCCCTTCAATTTTGATCGGGACCCGCAAGTCTTTCCAATTTGAAACCTGACGCGTCACTATTAGAATGTGAGAGGTCTAGGACGCGTCAGAATGCGACACCTGGCTTCAAGTTTTATGATCGATGTTAAATACTAGCCTTCTATTCTTACAAATAAACCTTATTTATAATTTGCGCCTTCCTGCCGTTAATGGGGATCACATGATATTGCGTAACGAAACCCAAGTGAAGATGTAATGTGGTTTACATTCTTCACCTTGGTTTTGGTTACACTATATCGTAATATTTACATTCTTTGTCTCGCTTTCGTTAAACAATATCGATGTGAACCCAATCAGCGGCAAGATGAATTGTCTATAACGACGGTGAACCCGTTAACTTATAAGTTGTATTATATTAGGTTTTAGGCCTTATATTAAATATTTGGTGATGCCATGTTTCGCACTTCATTCATCAATGTCAATTATAGTTTTAAGCATGCGTCCTTCATATATTTCTATTGTCAAGAAAAGAAAATTGCAACCTTTTCATCAAGCTCTTTGCAGTAACAGCAAGGTGTATTCGAGTGAATGGGTGATTGACATCATAAATGGATGCAGAGTATTTGAGTGCATAGTTGCGTTATACGTCAGGACCTTATAGAATGCAACATAAGGTTGCAATCACTGGCATATGGTCTGACTTCATTGCAGACTTGTAGATTGCGTAATACTCAATGAGTATTAGGCATGATCGAGTTATCCCATGTAATATCTCTCACGTGACTCTGACACAAGTCATTCCATACGGGCGTGTAACGTGTACCCGTATCATACAGTGATCTCCGATAATTGTTTACTCTATTTTCCCCCCATGTGGCCCTGGAGGGACTTTCTGTCTTGTTGATTAGTTATTACCGCAATGCTTCCGCTGGCTGGTAGGAATTTAAAAATATTTAATTCTAGAAACGTTATCATAATTTTGTTATCATCAGGATCATTCATGTTCAAGTGGCTATTTGGCACAGGATTTAATTTGGTA
The DNA here is from genome assembly GCA_035610835.1 of Ophiura sarsii. NCBI lineage: Eukaryota > Metazoa > Echinodermata > Ophiuroidea > Amphilepidida > Ophiuridae > Ophiura > Ophiura sarsii. The sequence continues at coordinate 57,884,048 of CM069449.1, forward strand.
ATTTTAAATGATTTAATTCTAGAAACATTAATCGTAATATTTTAATTATCATATTAATGTGGCTATTATATATAAATTTAGAACAGGATTTAGATATAAATGATCGATGTTTTATTGGCAAAAATTAGCTCAAATTTGCAAGAGTTTTAGTTTAAACTAGTTCTAGTTAAAACTAGATCGTGTACACGTATACCGTGTAACGTGTGCATGTCTAGTGAGTATGAGTATAATGAAAACAAACATACATGTCTTTTAAAAGTCATGAACACACGATGTACAATTGGTACATTTGGTTCAATCATTTCTTGATTCAAGCGTCCCGCCTTCATCCATCCATCGCACTGGATGTGTGGGAATTGTTCGAAATTATCAAGAAATTATTGAACTGATTATTTACCAGAACAGTTACTCACATACAGGCACAATACTAAACCATGAATACTGGGCGGTTATGGGTGGCGAGGGTGGGTATGAGAATCGGTGCTTGGGTACTCGTACAGGTATGAAGCCAAAATCAACCCACCCTCTAGTGTACAAAAATGTAGCCTTCCACTTAAACCCACGCTGGGATTGGATAAGTTCAATTGCCCCAACAACCCCCTGTCCAGGATTGTAGTATTGAGTTTTAACATCACCAAGGACTGGAATGTTGAGCCTGGAAACATTTATTTCCTTTTTACAGCAATTGATTTATATTTATTAACAATCTTTTTATAAAAATGCTTGTGATTTCCAACTTTGACCTAGATGTAGAATTTGAATCTCTTCATTATCTCTTTACATTTTCATGTTTCAGCATGCAACATTGCCAGATTCACCAAGTACACAGTCATCTGATTTACAAACTGATACTACGGCAGATGGTCAGTCCGAAACTACAGGTGGCGCTTCTGCAGCTTTATTTCGCTTGGCAGCCCAAGCAAGTGAGTCTCAACAGGCAGCTGTGAAGAGCGAAGAAGGTGGAGATAAGTCAGCTACAGTTGGAGAAGAATCCTCCGTGTTTGCCTACATCCCAAAATCTGGCCCATCCGGTGAGCCTGATTGGTCTCAGGTTATACGCATTGATAAGGACGTATTGAACGAAGTTCTTGCTCGCCAGGCAAAGAGGACAGAAGGAGGAGGTGACGGAGGGGAGAAGAAACAGAAGAAGAAGAAAAAGAAGAAGAAGAAGAGTAAAGATCCTTTCCAAGGGATCAAGAACATCTGGTTGAGTCCCCAGCCCATTGGAGAATTCACATGTGACACTTGCGGAAGGATCTGTCAGACACCGAGAGGCCTCCAACGCCACATCAAGCGACGTCACTTGAGTGACAGACCGTTCAAGTGTGCCGATTGTCCGTGGGCGTTTGCTATTATGAGTGAGCTGAAAGCACATGAGAAGACACATTCGAAGGAGCGGCCGTTTCAATGCAAGGAATGCACACAGTGTTTTAAGAGAAGCGGCGATCTGAAGCGGCATGAGTCTAGCCACTCGGAAGAAAGGCCTCATAAGTGTCCGGTCTGTGAAATGAGTTTTAAAAGGTAGGTTTTTGCTGAATAGGCATTTCAAATTTCAAAGACTCAACTTACACTAACTGTATTAGATTTTACTAAGCTAATTTTACTTCACTGATCTCCAAAAAACATACCCAAAATAACGCAAAACAAAAATAACTCAAAAATTCATTATGGTCAACATGTTACGGCAATGTTTATAACATAAATAACCCCATGGTCAATGTTTACGAGAGTTGATTATTGAATCCTTTGCTGGTTGCCTATGCACATCTGTTATGGTAAGTATGTGGGCAATAACAGACCTTAAAATAAGCTCAAGTCTGAAAAAACCTTTGGACAATGATTTGAGTATCTGTGATGAAAAAAAAGATTATGGCTTTTATATAAAATATTACAATACATGATACTACCTATGACATCAATAGTAATGTTGAATGATCAAACGTTTTCTCTCTTGTATGACAGGTCCCAAAACCTACGACAACACATGATACTACACAGTGACATCAAGAGTTACGTTTGCGAATACTGCAAAAAAGCATTTGCGCGAAAGGATTATCTGGAAATGCATGCACGGACACATACAGGTATGGCAGAGTTCGTTACGACGTTAATATTATTATTATTGCAGTTGATAAGTATGGCTTGAAAAGGTTTACATATTGATAGTATATTCATCCATCACGAGACAGTGATGTACTGTGTCATTCACTAATTGCAGTATATAAACGTGGGTGCCTAGTCGAAGCACTGGCGTACACACTCACACGTACAAAGGCGGAAGACACATGCCTGTATAATTACGATACTGTCCTGAGGGAGGGAAATACGAGTATAGTGTTTTAATAAACAGTTCAGTAACTGCCTGGTGACCGTGGACAGCATTTGAGAGCATCTCATTATATAGCAAGTGCATTTCATTGCCTTTTTATGGTAACAATGTCATCACTTTGTATTAGAAATCTATCTTAGAAAATAATAATAAAAAGCACTTAATGATATCTGTCATTTAGCCTGAATCTGATGAGTCTCAAGTCATGAGGTTCAAGCTAGAGTTGTTATTAGACTGTTAGTGTTGAGTCTCAAATTGAGTCGAGTTTGGAAAAGAGTCATGTGGCTCTTGTTTACTCAGGTCAAATGTTGTTGGGTCTTACAATGTCTAATCGAGTCATTCCAAGTCTGATGAAGGTAATTTCACTCAATTGATCAACCCTTGCATTGTCATTGATACACTTCCAGGCGATGAAGATCAAAAACCCAAGCCTTTCAAATGTGAATTCTGTGACAAGACTTTCCTATACAAACGCTACATGCTTCAACATCTACCAGCGCATACAGGCGAGAAGCCATTCCTCTGTGATTTATGCGGGAAAGCTTTTGGGTACAAGTCTGGCTTGCGAGTGCATAGGAAGACGCACACAGGAGTCGGCGCAGTCTACTGCGACATTTGTAATAAGGTAAGACCGTGGTAAGAAATGATATGCAGTAGAGGTTTTGGATAAGTCTGGCTTGCGAGTACACAGGAATATGTGACGCGATCAAGCGGAATGAGTGGTATGTTGGGAATATGTTTTACTTTGTTTTCTCAGTTTGTAAACTGTTTGTATTAAACTTAAAAACTAGAAATTCGATTTTTAGTGGGGTTTGGACCATACTGTAGCATTTTTCACCTGCTTTTAAATGATGGAAATATATCAAAATTCAAAACTGCCAACATGTGACTCATTTAGCTTGATCACATCACATTGGGGAAGTAAACTGTTACATTTGTAAAGCTCAAGATTAGCTAAATATATCTCCACATCTGGCTTAACGTTTTAACCACATTTCAATGTTTTAAATTGTATATAAATTTGAGTACGGATTGAGAAACCTACCCTTAAATGCAACAATAGAGGCATCTTCAGGATCAACCTTTCACATCGTTTGGACAGGGACATCCCCTGTCATCTAACCTGAATTTGGAAGTGATCAACACTTTGGGTCAAACAGAAGAAGCCTACAAGTTGTGGTTGCAACATCAATTCAAATCAGAACCGGTTGTAATACCAGATAGTTCTGGATGATTGATACATTTATAATATCCATCTATTGTTTGTTCTGGATGATTGATACATTCATAATTTCCATCTATTGTTTGCAACACGCAGGTGTTTGGTGACAGCTGTCGTATGAGGGAACATCGTGTCATACACTCTGGTGAAAAACCATTCATGTGTCAGCTGTGTGGAAATCGCTTCTCTCATAGGTAGGTATAATACTGCTGTAGAATTAAAGTTTGAGTTGCATAGCTCTAATGGTTCTTCTTTTAGACGCACAAGATGCTGTGAACTGTACCTATTGAGTAGTACACAAACTATATCCGTGGTTACCACCATTCGCGGTAATTCGACGTTATTTCATCAATTTCTCCGTAATTATACCGATTTAGGCCGTCAAATTTCAGTATGATGATGAGAAAAATACGAGCTTTCATATGATATGAAAATCTCCGTATGTTTGAAATAATTCTTGTGTTACGAAAATGTGATCGGGTCATCTACCTTTAATAAACTTTTTCATACTGACTCAACAACAATCTTGGAATAATTGATCGTCCCATTTTTGGAAACTATACGATCAATTCTCTCATAGTTAGGTATACTTTAATCAGCTCCAATTGGCAAGCCTCAGTACTAGTCAGTAGAATTAATAAACTTTTTCATGCTGACCCAACAATTGATCTTTGAATGATTGATTGTCATATTTTTGGAGACTATACGATCAATTCTCTCATAGGTTAAGTATACTTAATTAACTCCAATTGGCAAGCCTGTATATAATTAATAAACTTTTTCATACTGACTCAACGAGCGATCTTGGAATGATTGATGGTCATATTTTTGGAAACTATACGATCAAATCTCTCATAGGTTAGGTATGTACTTTATTCAACTCCAATTGTCAAGCCTCTGTAGAATTAATAAACTTTTTCATGCTGACCCAACGATTGATCTTTGAATGATTGATCGTCATAGTTTTGGAGACTATATGATCACTTCTCTTATAGGTTAAGACTTAAGTATACTTTAATCAGCTGTTCAGCTCCAATTGGCAAGCCTCAGTACTAGTCAGTAGAATTAATAAACTTTTACATACTGACTCAACAATCGATCTTTGAATGATTGATCGTCATTTTATTGGAGATTATATACAATCGTATGAAAACAGTAAAATGGTACCGATCAACCATGATGATACAATCGATCATAAGCTTAGTGTGAAAACGCCTAATATAGACGAAGCTTTTGGTGCTTGTGAATCAAATAATGCGTGCCATGCATCATTTGTATGTTTCATGTGAATGCCAAAATTGCGCCTGTGCTCTTGGATTAATTTTGCCTACAGGGCCAAATCCCAAACTGGTCATCATTGCGAGGGACAGAATTGATGTTTTCGATTGTCCTTTCTTTTCAGTCAGAAACCTAGACACCAAAAGTATATCACATGAATAACAACAATCCAGTGTACTCAGCAAAACAAAAAAACGCATAGCAACGATCAAGCATGTTGCCATAGCAACACATTTTATTGGCGTGATGACGGAAATTGCGCGAGGGACCGAAAATAATTTTCCATTATCCTGCCTTTCCAGCTGTGTAACTGTATGACAAAGCATGACAAAGCAACCAACATACTTCAATATCAATGGGAAAAATACAAGCCACACTTAAGCAACTGCTATGGCAATACAATTTTAAAACGCGATGGACGAAATTGTCAATTCCGTCCATCGCACTTACAAATTGCATCGCCATAGCGGCACACCCAACAGCAGCCTGCTGTTTTTACCTGTCATAAAAGCATATAGGCAGTTCATTCCAAAAACCCACTCAAGGTGTCAGATTGGACCGAATCCTCGTCAACCGCATGCGAAAAAACAATGCCATCATTGCATGAATTGTTGATTGGTGTTGCTTTCAAATCCATAATACATGTTAATAAATATGCATGCATGTGCGTGGTGATCACACGATTGATCATTGACCAATTAGTAAATGACCAATCAGGACCCGCAGTCATTTTTAATTCAACTTCAAGGTTTACGCAATGTACGTACATGTATGCATTGGTAGAATTTTGTCCAAGCATTATGACGCTGACTATAATCCTTTCTGTTCCATGTGGTTATATCGGAATTTAGCTGAATTCTCAAATTGGCTGTCTGTTTGGGAAGAAGAAATAGTAGGATGGCAATCAGAGAATGAATGCTTTAAGGGCAGTGTCAACCCGGCACTTGTTTCAAAAATTGAATTTCATATTTCTCTATTAATTAATACTTTTATATGTATTCTATCATTACCATCATAAGTAACTAATCGTAAGCGATTATTTCCCGTTCTTTTGGGTGATTTTAAATTGTTGTTTTGGTAAGTTTGAGTCAGGAAAAGGCGCATGGTTATTTGGCGGGAATTTAAGCGGAGTTCCGCGCTTTTCAAATGCTGCGACAGCTGTTCGATCATTGCGTCGCGCGATGAAACTCCCCGCGGGTAATACTAGTCGCGCCGCTTAATATCCGCGACGTAGACGCGAAAAACAAAAGAGCGCTAAACAATGTCTAAAAATGTAAACAAAGGCCAATCTTACGATCATTTAAATTTCAGTTTTCTTCCAATTTCTTCACATTGTGACAATATAAATTGAATCTGATAGTTTATTATGATTGTTCATAATAGTATACTCGCTTTTTAGGTCACACGCCCGTGTATTCCGTGAACATTTAGCTTTAAATGGTGGAAAATGTCAATATTTTTACTAAATCGATGTTTTCTAGAAGTTCAAATTTGAAGTAATTTTACGAAATTTCAGACAACATAACTAAAAATATATCAAACTATCAGGTAAGCTTTTACTACCATTGTGTAGAGGACTTTCAGCGCTAGGAGGCAATTTTTTTGTTTTTTCGATTTTGGATTTTAAACTCGAGATATGCATCCATTTCTAGCGGAATGTATGCAAAAAAACACGACTTTTACACTTTTCCGATGTTTTTAGCAATATTTCCAAAACCAAGCTTTATTTTGGAAAAAGAAAAAATTGCCTCCTAGACAAAATTGTTTTGTTTACAAAAACGTATATTAGAACAAATTACCATTTTTTATTTTATAGTTATGCTGTCTGAAAAATTTGGGGTAAAAAAATTGCTTTTTGGTTCATTTCTCAAAATTTAGTCTATTTGGTATCACATTGATATCACCATCGGATTCCTTATCAAATTTCCTTTTTAAAAATGTATACTTTTATGTACTTTTATTCAATATTCTCAAACTTAGAAGCAAAAGTTGATCATCAAAATAATAGGGTTGACACTTCCCTTAATGTTGTTGTTTTTCTGTCATTATTTCTGAATCATATCTGTATTCGCAGGTCTGGTTTAAGGCTACATCTAAAGACGCTGCACAAAGGCTCCAAACATCCCAAGGAAGAGAATGTAGCGCCAGTAGAGGAAGACAATAATACCATAGTGATACAAAGCCATGATCAAACAATGCAGCAAGCTACAGTTGCTTCATATGGCATGGAGCAACAGGTAATGAAGAAAACTGTCCGCCCTATCACCTTTTTGCAAGAGTTTAATGTTAAACAAATGTTACTCAAGTACAGGGGTGTACCTTCATTTTTTCTCCAACCAGCCAGCCGGGCTGGTAGCTTGTAAATGTTATCAGCCCGACTGTAAACTTACCAGCCAAACAAGTAATCTTCATTTACCAACAGCAAAATTCTTACCGGCCAGCCGGGCGTGTATATTTGAAAAGTTACTCCCCTGACTCAAAAGTTACCCACCACGGGCGTGCAGGAACTAAGTACAGCCCTGATCATGTAGTGCTGTCATCAAAATGCCTCATGCCAACATGTTAACTTTAACTCTCACTAAGCAATGACATACAATTACAAAACCTGTAATCATCACAAGTGACTGTATGTGTTCAGGCCTTGACAGATTATATCCACCTCTGTCAGTTTAATGAGTGCATTTGTGACCCATCACATCTAAACCAACCAGTTGTCAGCCAGCCAGCTATTTTGCAGATATTATCCAAAGACGATGAGAAAAAATAAAGAAAATAAAAATAAATTGTCACCTATTAAGCTGCATAAAACATGTGTTCCATATCCGATTCCAACAAGTAAGGCATCATTTTATAGCTCTAAAAGGAGTAAAATAGCTTTTTAACATAATTTTAAATTTAAATTAACATTTTTGGAGACAACTGGTAGGTTTTGATGTTCAGGCCTTGACCAGAGCATGTTCCAGTGACAGATGTGAGCCAATGCTGGGATTCATCTTTGATCACATTATATAGTCAGATTTATAATTGAACGAACACATTGAACGCGCACAAAGCGTGATCACTTTGGATGCGATCATCTTTTTGTTGCGTGCGTGTTATTCGTTCACTTATTAATTAGACTATAGTGTAGAACGCTAACTGGATAAAAGGAATCAGTTGGGATAGCCTTGACATTAATGTCATTGCACAAAGATAATTTGAACGGAATATGTACTTCATGTCACGATTAGTTTGAAGATGACGCCAGTGCATATTCGGAAGATTGTGTCAAAATAATGAGCACATAATTTAATGCATTGGCACTTGTGGTTGCAGGCATCTGGTTAAAGAAGAATGCATATGCTGCGCTAATGAAAGAAAATACAAGCTAAAGTTTTCTCCTTACTTGATGTGACAAAGTATTTTGGTGTAGTAGAGGGAATCCACTTCACTCGTGCGTGCCAGTAACAAGAGGTTCTTCCTGTAGTATTCATTGTTCATATTAATTCAATGCATGACCTTCATTACAAAGTGTTACAATTGTTCAAAGAATGACCTACATTTTACAGGTTATTTTGAAATGCATCTCCATCAACACTTATGTTGGCCACAGATTAGACATCTGTAGTGTTGGTCTTTATGAATTCTAAAACGGACTTTAGCTCCTGCAAATATGGCTAACACGTGGATGGGCCTCTATTGGTGCCTTTTCTCAATGGCCCAATAGTCTTGGATAGAGGTGACGGTTGAACAATGAATGTTAATGTAAATTCTAATGTCTTTTTTATTTTATTTATTTTTCTGTCAAAAGGTAATAGTCTCTGCACCATCAACTATAGACATGCAGTCTCATCAGCCAATACCAACCAACATTCAGTATGTACAGCATATACAAGAGGTTCAACAACCATCTACTACAACAGCCATTATTAATGCCATACAAGGCTTGAATCCTCACACTACGGCTATACAGACGCTAGATCCGCACACTGGTACTACTACTATACAGGTAGGTTTGTGTTGGCTTTTACTTGCTTTTTATGTGTGTTTGTCTGTGTATTTGTGCATTTGTCCAGTCATGTTTGTCTGTCTATCTGTTTCAAAACACTTGGTAACTTTCAACCATAGCATTGGAAATAAGTGCTTGACCAAATGAACAAGTTGAAATTGTCTTGATCTTGATCTCTTAACAAGGTCTAGATCAGTGGTTCCCAACCTTTTGCTTGTGGTGACCCCATTCCAGAAACCAGCATCAGAAAGCAACCCCTCACAGAACTAAGTCACGTGTGTTTACTATGATACAACATTATAATTCATTTTGTTTTTGTTAAATAAGACTAGTCCGCGACCCAACAAAAAGTGCGTCGCGAACCAGAGGTTGGGAACAACTGGTCTAAATCATCTTAATTATACCATGCCACTTTTTACTAATTTATCTCGTTTAATTCCAGCTCTAATTTCAGCTATTCTATCGCAATTTTACTTGTTTTTGCATAATTTTGTACAGTATGTGGCAAACGCAAACGAGTTTTCAGTAACATAAACTCTTTGATGCATTTGAGAAGAAACATCGCGCAAACACACATTCACCATATTCAAACTATAATTCAGCATGGGTTTTGAGGGTTATGGTGGTACTTTGATATTTTGTGAAATGCCTTTTATTTTATTTTTTACTTGAACTTCATTGCAAATTTGTATTTACAAAATTGTTCTGAGCACCAACAACACATATTAATTTATCAAGAACTGCACATTACTGCTCTTCACTTCACAGTCAATAATAATTAACACCTGTGTTATTGTATGTGAGTTATACTTATACGTTTCTATTTATCTACCATTTGTGTTACCAACAGGTTATCGAAGCACAGGCTGTCAATGACGATGATCTCAATGCACCTACTACCATACAGGTATTATAATTGCAATTGCTTCTTTAAATACAACATTTCATTTTAGTCAGTTCCAAATTAGCGAGAAATATGCATTTTTTATCTCTCGTTGCGTACAAGTAATCAAACTGTATGCGCTCGTTTTTGGCATGCGCACTCATCATGCACATGATGCAAAATGCACCCTGTTGTGTGATACGAGCATTATGTGCGCCCATGCCCTTCTGTAGGAAATGTGCTGCTATTATGATATTCGCATATTTCGAGGGTTGAGCGCCAGAAGGTTGTAACTCAATTTTTTGGCAAATTTGTATTTTGGTACAAAAATAATCCATATAACCTAGATTTTCAGAACCATAAAGAGTAGGGTGCATCTTCTCCCCCTTTATTTTTAATATGTCAATGGATTTGTCTGTCCCTAGTCTTAACATTTTCCTATTGTCACAAAACTAACATGTGCCAAGTTTGAATTAATTTGGAAGTTGTCATGGGGGGCCACCGAGAACCTAAAGTTACAGTATGTGTTCTATGTAGGAAAGTTAGTTGACCCCTGTACAATTCCAATTAGAAGCCGATCCAACAATTTGAAGAAGCTGCCATATCAAAACCGTTTGGACTTAGAAGCTCAACTCTTGTGAGCTAATAGAACTGATAATCATCTTCGGATCTGCGATAAAAATTAACCGCCAATGAAATGAGCATGTGTGTTTTATTGTCAAAAGCGTCCCCAGCCCATATTCTGGGGGGAAATGTCTGTCTTATGTGAACCAAGTGCTATAATGCTCTTATTTCACACTGAAAGTGGATAATATACATTGATTTAAAGTTGTTATACTGTTAACACAATCAGGACATCAACATTTGTAAAATTAGGGGTAAAAATGACCACAAAATGCCAAATTCTGGGTAAAAATGACCACAAAATGCCAAATTCTGGGTAAAAATGACTACAAAATTCCAAATACATGAAATTATGGATCGCGAGGGCGTTTGTGCCAGTAAACCGCACATACTCATTGTTAGCGATTATTCGTTGTTGCAGATTTGAAGATGATTATCAGTTCTATTAGCTCACAAGATTTGAGCTTTTAAGTCCAAACGGTTTTGATATGGCAGCTACTTGAAATTGTTGGATCGGCTTCTAATTGGAATTGTACAGGGGTCAACGAACTTTCCTACATAGAACACATACTGTAACTTTAGGTTCTCGGTGGCCCCCCATGACAACTTCCAAATTAATTCAAACTTGGCACATGTTAGTTTTGTGACAATAGGAACATTTTAAGACTAGGGACAGACAAATCCATTGACATAAGGGGAGAAGATGCACCCTAATAAAGAGGTAACTCAAAAACCACTCTTAATTTGACTAAAATTAGAGTTATAAGTTGGGTGCTACAGTGTATTGAAATGAGTCCCGAATATTTGAAAGTCGATTATCTCAAAATAACATTTCTTGAGTTACGGCCTTCTGACGCTCAACCCTCGATTTGGAACTGATTGAATTATAGATTATAATATTGGTCATTGTCTATGATAACATCTCAATAATTGTCCACTTTTAGAGCCAATCTGTTATTCATCACACATTGTGTGCTACCTTTATTTTTCCTAGGTACCAGTTTCCAAGATGAACCATCCTGAAGATATTACGGCTGTGGCAGAAATAGTATTGCAGCTGCACACATAAAGACAAATGGTGTCTGTTCCTCTTAAGGGCCTGTTCATACTCCCTTCATTGCGCGTCAGTTTCCAAGATGAACCATCCTGAAGATATTACGGCTGTGGCAGAAATAGTATTGCAGCTGCACACATAAAGATAAAGGATGTCTGTACCTCTTAAGGGCCTGTTCATACTCCCTTCATTGCGCGTCAAAACAATGTCAACTTTCATCCGTCGACATATGCCAAATGATGAGAGTTTGAACTGGCCATGAAAAGGGAAGGTTAAAGGGGCATTGAGAGATACGTATGGGAGTGCGCCCTCAATTATCCTGGAAATCAGTTTTTTTGCATCAAAGTAATACTTAGGCATATACTTACTACCACCTGAAACAGTTTACCAACATTCGCCGTTTATCATATAAAATTTCATGATTTTCTTAGTTTCAATATGATCATATCGAAACTCAGGTGCTGAATGCGGAAGCTATGCATCGTTTTACTCACGGACTTTCGCGGCAAATCTCAACCCGGAACTGCCGTTATTTGCTTATTTTGGCATGAAGGCGATGTCGGAATTGTATGACATTTTGGATTTGGGCTATGTTGATGATTATCTTTATGTTATTTGCTGATTTAGTATATCGATACATCTCTCAATGCCCCTTTAAATTAAAGGTTTTGTTTATTGTGGTCAGTCAATGTTGCTTTTAAAAATATGGTCAGTCTGGCTATTTAATAAAAGTGAAGGAAGTCACATGCACAGACATTTTCTCAATACATATTTTCTCTAATTCTGCAGACCTATGCACTTTTAAAACAAAGTTGAGTCAATTTGAAGTGGAGAGGAAATGCTGACTTCACAATATTCTATTCAAAAGTACTGTTATCGCTATAATCACTATACTATGCACAAACGCACTATAGTCATTTAGTCATAATGCTTTTCTGGTTATGAGGGCAATTTTAACACAAATGATTGTAATATGAGAGAATTTAAAACATGAAGATGCCTTCAAAAAAGAAACATATTTTATAGTATAATATTAATAATGAGAATTCTTTGCATACAAGTCTAAAAGAAGAGAAAGATGCTACTAATAATCACATCATGATCAATGACATTAGCTAGTAAAACATTAGGCAAATCACTTATTATATGATTCTTGCTTAGTTTAGTAGTGAAATAAAATTAAGCCACTTTTGGAGCTTTTTTACAAACATCACACAACTCTTTGTTACCTTGTTTGTTTTCCCCAGTTTAGTTTCTTTGTTGTGTGTGGGGGTGTTCTTTTTTTCGGAGAGGGTAAACTGCAAGATAACCCACTACATCCAAACATGAAAATGATCCGTTTTTTAACATAAACACAAATGTGACATGATCAAGTGAGATGAGTCGCATGTCGGAAGTCTTAATTTTGACATTTGTCCATCATTTAAAAGAAGGTTGAAAATGCTACAGTATGGTCCATACCCAATGAACTCCCAATGTTTTATGTTGCAAACAATTTACCAACTGAGAAAACAAAGTAAAACATGTTTGTCACTTCTTTTTACCTATAACTTAAAATCAATATTCCCGACATACAACTCATTCCGTCCGCTTGATCACCTCACAAATGACGATCATCATCGTCACAAATGTTGATCTGTTCAAACTGACCGGAAACCTACGAAAATGAGGGAAAGAAAATATCAGACCGATCGACCCTCCTGAATTTTTTCACGACAGGGCAAACAAACATTTTTATTTTGCCACATTGATCACAGCGGGTGACCTCTTTCACTTCATTTAGATTTGTACACAAAGAATTCTCAATATTATGTCTACAAACAATCCAGATGACCCTATTCAAATTATTTTATTGTAATATTCTGTATATTTTGCAAACTATTGTTATGCCTATAACATAATATGGTGAATTAGTCCAAAATAAATTTGGGTTTACATAAAGCTGATAATTTCTCCATTTTTTATTCCTTTCTGTTAACCGTTTTTAATATGGCGTGCCAGGAATATTAATTCATTGTGTGGTATGAAGTATCAGTTAAATCCAATTCATAGACATTGATATAGTAATGAGGAGGGAAATTGTTACAGATAATTGAAAATAGACCTATATTATACTGTTTAATACACCTAACACAAAAAGTTTGTGACCAAGTGCTTGGGGTGGGGGCTAATTCAAATTCACTAATCTGTACTGTAAATCTAAGATATACATTAAGCAAGTACATTTATGATTTATTCCCCCGTTATTTGACACCACATACTTTTAACGTTATGATGCTTTAAGGGCAGTGTCAACCCAGCACTTGTTTCAAAAATTGAATTTCATATTTCTCTATTATTTAATACTTTTATATGTATTCTATCATTACCATCATAAGTTACTAATCGGAAGCGATTATTTCCCGTTCTTTTGGGTGATTTTAAATTGTTGTTTTGGTAAGTTTGAGTCAGGAAAAGGCGCATGGTTATTTGGCGGGAATTTAAGCGGAGTTCCGCGCTTTTCAAATGCTGCGACAGCTGTTCGATCATTGCGTCGCGCGCTGAAACTTCCCGCGCGTAATACTAGACGCGCGCGCTTAATATCCGCGACGTAGACGCGAAAAACAAAAGAGCGCAAAACAATGTCTAAAAATGTAAACAAAGGCCAATCTTACGATCATTTAAATTTCAGTTTTCTTCCAATTTCTTAACATTGTGACAATATAAATTGAATCTGATAGTTTATAATGATTGTTCATAATAGTATACTCGCTTTTTAGGTCACACGCCCCTGTATTCTGTGAACATTTAGCTTTAAATGGTGGAAAATGTCAATATTTTTACTAAATCGATGTTTTCTAGAAGTTCAAATTTGAAGGAATTTTACGAATTTTCAGACAACATAACTAAAAATATATCAAACTATCAGGTAAGCTTTTACTACCATTGTGTAGAGGACTTTCAGCGCTAGGAGGCAAATTTTTATTTTTTCGATTATGGATTTTATACTCGAGATATGCATTCATTTCTAGCAAAATGTATGCAAAAAAATATGACTTTTACACTTTTCCGATGTTTTTAGCAATATTTCCTAAACCAAGCCTTATTTTGGTAAAAGAAAAAATTGCCTCCTAGACAAAATTGTCTTGTTTACAAATATTTATATTAGAACAAATTACCATTTTTTATTTTTTATTTATGCTGTCTGAAAAATTTGGGGTAAAAAAATCTCTTTTTGGTTCATTTCTCAAAATTTAGTTTATTTAGTATCACATTGATATCACCATCGGATTCCTTATCAAATTTCCTTTGTAAAAATGTATACTTTTATGTACTTTTATTCAATATTCTCAAACTTAGAAGCAAAAGTTGATCATCAAAATATTAGGGTTGACACTTCCCTTAAGTAACTACTAATAATGGAGAAGAAAAAGGTTGTTTCAAATTGAGTTTTGCAAGGGATAGATGATATCATTGCTTTGTGTGTGCTATGAAGTGATTATTTATGTGTGACACCCAATACATTAATACATTACTATGGGTGGTTTTTTTTAAACGGTATTTTTGTTCAGGAAGAGTTATGGGAACATCTTTGCACTCAATGTGAGCTCTAAAAATGTAAGTTATGCCAAAATGGATTTCTTTCTTCTTTGGTTTTTGGCTCAGTTTGGTGTCATATGAAGAAAAAAAGAATCAAACCCTCAGGCCATAAAGATTTTGCAAGGATCTAGTTGGCAGTGCTCATAGACAAGCAGGCAGAGTTGTGTCATACTATATCCAAAAAAGAGTTCTTGTGCAGTCTAGCATGCTTAGAATCACTACCGTGTCAACAGGGATTTCCCCCAAAAACAGACTGTGCCAAAAATGTGATGAAGTAATTACAAATGGGAGGTCAATCTGACCCCCCTTACGTAAACATTGGTGTCGTGTGACGTAATTTACCATCGTTGGACTCGCTTTCGTTATGATTAGTGACGTCACATCGAGTATGTCTCCCTCTATAGCCTGAAATCGCCAATTATAAATAACGTCTATACATGGTACAGATATGAAAAAGAAGTTGAATCTCGACTAAAACTTACACACATGTTATATGAATATTGAAGGGTCTTTACGAAAACAAGAGAGGACTGAACTCGCATCAATTGTGCTACATGTACTTGCCACAGGATTTCCTTAAAGAATATCGTGATTAGGCTTTCATTGAAATGGAATGGGAACCAGTAGACCCTGATCATAGAAACCACTGATCCTGTGATGAAATAAAAATATGCTGGGTATGCTCAAGACATCTTCCTTGACACTATAGTTTGTTTAAAAATTGAACGAAAAACATGCATGAAGCACAAAGATGACCGCGCCCAAAATTATCATGCTTATGGTTGTGTGCGCTTAAGGGGGACTTAAGGAAGTTTTTGATTTGATTTTTTGAATTTTGTGTGTGCTGTAATTATTGAACTATTAATCAAATGTATATAAAAGTATACATTTTTGGAAAGGAAATGGATCAGAGAATCCAAATTTGGCGTCAATTTTGACCAAAAAAGTAGATTTTTTGAGAAAATCACAAAATTCACTTCTTTAACCCAATTTTTTTTGAACAAAGCTAACAAAAAATAGTTTTGAGTAAAAAGTGGCCAAATCACTTTATAATGATGTTAAGACACTAATGAAGGGACGATTTTTTTTTTTTTAAACCTTATCTAATATTTTTGAAAATTGTGACCAAAAAGTGCCAAAAAACGTGAAAAATTGATTTAAAAAAAAACACTTTTTTGTCAAAATTTCAAAAAATATTGGATTAGATTAAAATTAAAAAAATTCATCCCTTCAATAGTGTCTTAACATCATCATCAAATGATTTGGGCATTTTTAACTCAAAATTATGTTTGTTAGCTTTGTTCAAAAAAATTGGGTCAAAAAAGTGAATTTTGTGATTTTCTCAAAAAATCAACATTTTTGGTCAAAATTGATGCCAAATTTGGATTCTCTGATCCATTTCCTTTCCAAAAAGGTATACTTTTATATACATTTGAGTTATGGTTCAATAATTACAGCACTAACAAAATTCAACAAAAAACTTCCTTAAGTCCCCCCTTAACGCAATATACAGAATATGCTCTTCTAATGTCTGTTCAATTATAAATCCGACTATAGTCCAATCAATGATTGTCCATATTGTGTGTAAATATCTCACTATATTTTTCATTTCACTTCGCAGAAACCTGAATGCACTTATTTGGTTAAATGATCAACAGATCGTGTATATTATTGTACAATTGATGATGTAAATAGTAGAATGATATGAGTGCTAGAATATTTGTTTGAACCAATGTGATATGTTATTAAATGGTATTACAACATTAAAGTTTGTGAATCCAGAAATGTGAAATTTATGTTCTACCATTTGCTATTTTTATTTGCTTCGAGTTCAAGTGTTTGTTTGAAGTCAAAAAAGTTTTGGTATATTACACATTTTTAATCGCCTGTATTTTGGATATTTTGTGATATGTTCGTATCGTGTTACATGTCAATGGAAAGCTGTATGTGTTCATCTGTCCAGTTATATTGATAGCACATTTGTAGCAATCACTTGTTTCAGTGCTCAGCCACTTGCTTGAGAATATGGGGAGTCCTCAATCTTAATATGCCAAATTCACCACTCTTGTGCTTGAAAGAACAACTCTGCTGTTTTTTCAACAGGCTGGAAATAAGCACCTGCCTGCGTGCCTGGCCATGGGGGAAAATTGGGTGCCGGGCAGGTAAAAGTGCAGAAGTACTTGCCCAACTGGCCGGTAGCTTTTTTCATCAAACTCAACGATTCCTTAATGTACTTGTGAGTTGGGAAACAAATTTGGGCAGGTAATTTTTGTATTGGGTTGGTAGCTTTTAGAAGCTACCTACCTGACTGTCATAAAGTTCCAGGTCTGTTTTTCAATGAAGGGTTTCATTGGCTACCACAGTATTGAGAGATGCTCTATTGATTTCGAGGACAAAACATAGTAGTTGTGGTATGTTCGCATTTTTAATTGAGGCAATCCCACATTTTCAAATGTGTGGCTTAAGAAACAAGTGATTACTGCAAATTTGATGTCATTGCAAGGACATCAGCTTTCCATTTGATATGCAACACAACATGATTGAACATCTATAGTTTTGAAGGTTTAAAGTTGCTTTATCTTTAGTCTATAGTTTAATCAATTCCAAATAGGAGAGAAATGTACCTCTCCGTACGCAAAAGTAATTCAGGTGTACATGCCTTATTCTGGCACACACAAGCGTCGCTCATAGGATTCACAATGCGCCAAACATTATTGCACACTCGCCCTCTTGTGTATTCATTCGCTTCTGTAAACAGGTTCGCTAATTTGGACTGACTAAACTAATAGGTGTACATATCTAAATATGGGGAGATTCGGACACTATTAGTGTTGAAATGTGTTCAATGACAACATCCCAGGATGGACATTTAAAAGGCAAAAGAAACAATACATCAGAATGGGCAACCAACGTTTCGGTATGGAAAAACAAGTCCTTTAAAAGTTAATAACACAACTGTCTTGAGTCTTGACCAGCATAGGCTTTACAATGATTGTACTGCACTTATTTAAAGGCATATTATGTTACCTTTTCCATGGGACGCCCTCTATCCTTTTTTCTTTTTTTAAGGCAAAAACTGTGAAATAACTTAGGAATGCCCCGGAGAGCATTCACCTATTCCAAACCTCACACCCGTAAGATCCTCTGCTCACTTTTCGCTTGATACGCTTAGAAAGTAGTATATACAGGGTGTCCCAAAAGTTTGAAAACCTTTTCAAAACTTGATATTCACGGTTAAATGATTTGCAGTATAAAAATAAAATAACATTTGGATAGAGAAGACTTGTAGAATTATGTTGATACCAAACTTACAATAAATAACAGCTGTTTTGCCAAAATACAGACGAAAGTTCCCCAAACTGCACTTTCATATAAAAGCAGAGTATCGTAATGAGCTGAATTAAGTCAAGGATGTAACACGGGGAAAGAGGTTAGGAAGAGAAAAAAGGTTC
Source organism: Ophiura sarsii (assembly GCA_035610835.1). NCBI lineage: Eukaryota > Metazoa > Echinodermata > Ophiuroidea > Amphilepidida > Ophiuridae > Ophiura > Ophiura sarsii. Next base: position 57,902,457 of record CM069449.1, read on the forward strand.
TCTGCAATGATTTTTTTATTATTTCAGATTGATATAATCCTTATTATTATTATAAATTATTAATGTTGTACACAACTTTGAATAAGTGAAAACCTTTTTTGAACAAAATCTACATGAATGGAATTGTGAAGAACACGCTGCATATGAATTCACTGACTCCAGAAAATCGTAAAACGTTACAGTGTTGCGAGTTTGTGGCCGGCCAAACCTTTCAGCGTGTATTTTATATCTAGTGGCCTCAAAAAGGAGTCACGATTAGTACCGAAATGATTCTACAAGTTTTGACTTTCCAAATATATTTTCAATGTGGTACCGACTGGGACTTATTTTAAGAGAAATACAAATCTTTAAAATTAATGGTTTCAAAACTTTTGGGACGCCCTGTATATGTGGGTCTGCAAGTAGCCAACGCCCGTTTAGTGATCTGCTCCGCTACTGACTGCTTGGCTGGTACATCACTGACCTTTCATTGGTACAACTATATTGTTGGCGTGTCCAAGAGGCCACATGTGACTATCATCAGGAGGAGGGGGTGGGGGGGGGGGGGGGAGGGGGTCGCTTGGTGGCAGTGACTATATTCAGAAAAGTTTGTGTTGGAGTCTCCAATTGTACCTAGCCTGACTACTCTATCCATAACACATTAATAAAAACTTATAAATTTCCTGAAAATTAAGCAATTTGATGAACAAATGTATAGACTCCAAAATCTACTGGAAGCTAAACAAATGAGGGGGCCAAGCGGAACTTTTGTTTTACAATGTTGAAACATGTAGAAGAAATGTGTGTGAAGCGTGCACAAAAATCTTTCACCATTTTAACTTTCGGTGTAAAAACTATGACCCCGCCCCTCCCCAGGGACCTACCGAAAGAAAATGACAAACTCCCTAATTATCTGTTTAATATAACGATGACAATATACATACAAACACCCCATCCGAAGATGAGACTAAGGGTTACGCATCACATACCAACATATAGAGGATCGCATAGGCGATTCAATAGGGAACTTGAACAATTTAAATAATTACAGCGAGGCAGATGACAATAATAGTTTGCCTAAATCAAGATTTTGACACACTCATTTCTTGTACCCCCTGCGCGCGTACACAGACATCGCAAACGCCGCCAGTGGCCAATGACTAACCAATTTTTAGACACATCAAAACAACCAATCTTTTGATCGATGATAGCACATACCATAGTTTAGGTTTCACTGATAACTCCTCGATTAAAATGAAGGTCAGATGGAAAACACGTTAGAAATAAGGTATGAGAACTATATATGATTAGGCTTAGCATTTCATGCTTTTCGTGATCGTGGAAACGTCATAAACTCATGAAATTTAAAATAAGCTTACAATAAATTACATCAATCATATAATCATCATTCCTGGAAGGTGGACAAATATGCCCACCGATTTGGGGCCAAATTCCCCAACCAATACAAATTGCGTAATAAATTCACTATTTTTCATGTTTGAAACCCAAGATAATTGTTCTAATGGAGTAAAATGGGTAAGGTTTAAGTTTGGTTTCCTGGTTGAATTATTAAGCAAAGTATCATGATGTCTGATGATTGATGATGCTTGTTGAAGAGATGAATGAAGAACATTTTGTAATTTTGGGTTTGAGACTGAGAGTCTTGATATCTGGGGGGATCCACTAGCCTAAATGAGTACTTGTGGTCAATGAAATACAAGGGGTGTGAAGGGAATGTTGCGAAGTATTCAAGAAGAAGAAGAGACATCCATTCAAGCAAAAGTTTTGTCTATTGACTGCAAGGGCTTAGGCAGCCAGCCGTGTAGGGAGTGTTTTACACTCCCACTTTTGTAAATTCACAGTTTTTACACACCCAGTTTTTGTCCACATGGCCTATACTTTGTACACAAATTCTTAAATTTACACTCCCAGTTTTTTTGAATTTATACACATTTACACTCCCACATCTTCATATCCTGCCTAAGACCTTGATTGACTGTGATGGGCGGCGCAACGATACCATGTGATTTTTGTTATAGTGGGTTTGGTGTGAGGTGGGGGTAGGGAGGGTGTTTGTGATTGGAGAGGGTTTTTAGGGATGGGTTTGTGGTTGGGAGGGGGTGAGTGACGGGGAGGGTGTTTGTGGTTGGGGAGGGGTTAGTGGTGGGAAGGGGTTGTGGTTGGAGATGGGAAGGAGAGAGGGTTTGTGGGGGATGGTGGCGTGGATGCATGGGGAGGGTTGGCTAGCTAGGGGTGGTGGTGGGTAGGTGTTTGTGGTGGTGGGGAGGGAATTTGTGGTGGGGGGGAGGTTTGTGAATGGGAGGGGAGGGGTTTGTGGTGGTGAGGGGTTTGTGATGGGTAGGAGGTTGTGGTGGCATGGGGTGGGGAGGGAAGTTTATGGTGGGAGAGGGGTTTTGTGGTAGGGGAGGGGTTTTGTGTTGAGGATGGGAGGGGTTTGTGGTGGGGATGGGAAGGGGGTTTGTGGTGGGGATAAGGTTTGAGGTGTGGAAGGGGTGGGGATTGTGATGGTAAAGGGGTTGTATGGGGTGGGGAGGGAAGTTTGTGGTGAGAGAGGGGTTTTGTGGTAGGGGAGGGGTTTTGTGTTGAGGATGGGGAGGGGTTTGTGGTGGGGATGGGAAGGGGGTTTGTGGTGGGGATGAGGTTTGAGGTGTGGGGATTGTGATGGTAAAGGGGTTGTGGTTGCATGGTGGTGGGGAGGGTGTTTGTGGTGGGAGGGGGTTTGTGGTGGGAGGGGTTTGGGTGTGAAGGGGGCTATGTGGGGAGGGGTTTGTGATGGGGGTGGGAGTTTGTGGTGGGGGAGGGGATTGGCGTGTGCTTAGATGGGTTTTTTTTGGCCAAACATTGCTGATTGACGTTTAATCTATTTTCCAATAAAACAACAAAATATAGATCATCCCATTTTTTTTTTCACTTTAAATTAAAACAATTTCCTTAATTTCACTTTAAAATAAGAAGTGAATGGGGATATTTGAATATTAAATCACTTCATGACAGTTTCAAAATATGTTAAGTGTATTTTCGGAAAGCAGAATTCTGGAAAAAAACCTATAAAACCTTTTCTGGAATTTGGGGGGTGTCTGAGGGGCAGTAGTATATAGAGCATCCTCTCCCACCATAATCCCCTCCCTTTCACCTTTACTTTTAGCCTAGAACATTCAGACGTTTCATGGATTCAAAAATATGAATGATGGGCCATCGAAATGGGAAGACCTCTGTTATTTAGCTTTGTTCAGTCCGAATTTCAATCGGTATGTTCCCAAATTTATATATTACTAGCGGGCACCAGCGCTTCGCGCTGGACCCGCTAGAAAATGTCACGGGGAATAAGTAAACAAAGCGTAAGAAAATTTGATACAATAATATCAAGAACATGTCCTATACATAATCCAGACGGGGCCCTAAATAATCCGAATATCGCAGGTGCTTTTGATAATCCAGGTTATACATTGCCTTAATCTAGGTAGGCCTACGTTTGTGTTTCCAAATACCTATGTAGGCCTCCCATGAGACCTGAAATGCAGGTACCCGTTGTCCCATTATATCAAGGGACCCCATAGGCCTAAGCCCTACCCCCTAATCCAGTTACCCCAGGTGCCCTTAATAATGCACTGGATACCACATAATCAAGGTAGGCCCTGCAGCAGTGTGCCGTTATCTCGAGATACCCAGGTGCCCTTACTTTATCATAGTCAAGTAAATTAAACGCGGGTGCCGAAGATAGCGGACAGTAAAAGTCACAATAGGCAGAGGTCAGTAATATCAAAGCGTTATAAATGTTTATATAAATATCAATCAAGAGTATGTCCTTAAATAATTAACACAATGTGTGCCATCCGGGTTTTGTTTGGCCTATTTACATTAAATACATTATTCCTCCAATAGGCATGTGGGGCCTTAACGTATAGTATATGTAGTCCCTTTATCATGTTTGCTGTGTTCTATAAAGCCTCCCGAGATACTACCTGAGTGTACACCCTTAAAATCCAGTTATCACAGGTGGCCCACCTGCGCATAGTATATCCAGGTAATTTGAGACTCGTTTTATAGTGAACCCCGTAATCCAGATACCACGGATGCTGAATAATCCAGACACTCTATAATAATCATGATAATGTACCACACGTTCCGTTTATCCAGATGCCCCATGTGCCCTTATATCCAGATTATCAAGTAAGGGAAGTGCAGAGAGGAGGAGGTGGCTTTAGGGTACACTATTAGAAAAAGGGTGCTTCAGAGGGGTTCTTGGCTGTCCCGTATAATGGTTTAAAGGTTCTTTGATTTTAAAGGCCCCAAAAGGTTCTGTAGAGAACCTTTAGAGGTTCGAAAGACCAATGTTTGCCCATATTTTGCCTATTTTGAACCTTAAAATGATTCTTTTTTGAACCTTTTAAGGTGATATAAAGGGTTCCATACGGGACAGCCAAGAACCCCGGAAGCCTGAAGCATCCTTTTTCTAAGAGTGTACGGACTGCCTGCTTTCACTCTGCTCCGTTACAATGTGCACGGTTTGCGCCACAAACGCGTACACTTTTTGTTTGCGTCATTACGTGTGCGCCGAATCGCGTGCGCCATGTTAAACGCGGTCGCGCAGCACAACATAGAAACGGTTGACATGGTACTGCCAGTTTCTTTATCGTTAGCAAACGTCGCATTCATCTATGTTACTAATGTGAAAGTGTCACTTTAAGATCTGTGTAAGAGTTTTTGTTTACATTTAGAAAATGTCGTGAAATATTTTTATTTGTCGGACGTATAAATGCTTGTTACTATGCGATCTTTAAGAATAACAAACAGCCGCATATACAGAAATGTAGCTATATCCCTGAAGAAAATATTTTGGGTGAAGACCATATGTCATCACTCATTCCGAAAACCACAATTTGTGTCCGAAAGTAGCTACCCGAGTAAAAGAAATTCAACATTTCGGATTTTCACATGTGATCCTTTCTGCGCATGTCTGAAAACGGTAAAAAACGGGCATTGAACTATCTAATTAGCTCGTGTATTAGAGGCGCAATTACCACGCTTTTTCAGTTGAGGAGGGACGCGAGTGTAAAATTATATTGAACTATCTAATAAAGCCATGTTCCGAAAATTAGTATATAGATTCAATTAAACCATGAACTTTTAGGAAGATGTAAAGAAACATGACTTGTTTGACCTTACCCTTGGTTATCTTGGATATTATTGCAATATTTGATATTATGGCATGTCACCAAACCGTAGGCCTAACATTTAACCAACCAAGAATTTGTACCAGTATGGGAATATTCAAGTGGATTTTTGCTTAAATCTAAAGAAAACTTTGGAATATAATTGAATTTATGGTTCCTTCTTTAGCCCTAACCCCCGAGGCACCTTTTCCAAAGAATTTTTTGGCAGCCAAATAGTGCCCCGACTCGAACCTCGGACCTCTGGGTTCAGAGGCAGACGATCTACCGCTAGGCCACGGGGGGAAACCATACTTGGCGGAGTATATTCCGCCCTGTATACCCTGGGGCTATTATTTCATCGAAAAACTGACACAAGCACACCGCATCGTAGTAATTCGTAGCACTCAAGAGTGTTAGGGTTAAACTACATAGTTTATGATTTAGCCATAATTTGATATTATTTCACCCTTTTAATTTACAGCCTTTTTTCATGTAATGATCATACGTACTGTACGTGGACGTTGTTGAGGCAGTAGACTACGATAGCAATAAATGAGCGACGTTACCAGCTGCAACAGCTTAAACTTGGAACACTCAAAATGGACCTGGAGATAAACCCCCAAGCCACGGAGGCATTGCAAGTGCAAGATGGTGAACAACACATTGAAAAACTCAATCTTGTACCTGTTATTGAAGATCAGGTGGGTTATCTGTTTTTCTTGTTTTTCTTTTTAAAATGTTTTTGTCTTAAATACCAAAGTGTCGTCAAGTCTCCGAGTGGACTCAACTTAAGTATTCAAATTAATTTAGTACTAGACTTGAGTTGGGCAATTCCACGCGTTGCGGAATGACATTTACACACAAAAATCCACTTTCTTTTGGGTGTAAAACCCAGAGATTTGTAGTTACTCCCCATTTTACAACTTTATTTGATAATAGCGATTGATACTAAAAAAATAAACCTAGGGAAAAAATTAGACTGCGCTTCCAAGTATCCTAATTTGCATATGCAAATTTGCGTTGCGGAATGACGTAGACGATTGGTTTTTTTTTTACATGTTTACACAAAGTGAAAACTCTGTGAACTTTTTAGAGTGTATCATTATTAAAGTTACTTTTTAGAAGGTTTGAAGTGTTAGCTAACTGACAAAAGCATTTTCATAAAACTTAATCATCAGCTAGGATGTCTAGTAGGTCATCAAAAAATAAAAGTAGGTGTTGCGGAATGACGTTGCGGAATGACAGTGTGAATTTGTGTGCAAAACTCCATAGAGAAAAGAAAAAACATGTTTTTATGCTTTAATATGAATAAAAAATAAAAGAAAGAGTAATCAGTGGCATTTCATATGTTACAAATTCGTGAATACAAGTAACCCAACTATTTTCACATTGAAATCATCATTTACAGGTAAAGTAGCCATGATTTTGTGATAAAGTTGCCGAATTCAACAGCTTGCACATCAAAGTTGCCTAATTCAGCAAATTATGAGTTTTCATCAATTTTGAAACTTTTTTAGAAGTTTAGAGTCCATATTTGAATGAATTATCATAAATAAGGATGATCTTATACCAAGTACACAAAAATATCACAATTTGCTCAATAAATTGCCTAAATATTGGGATTAATACCTTTGTCATTCCGCACCGTCATTCCGCAACACGTCATTCCGCAACGCTCGTTAGGGCTATTAATTAACAGAATTTTCCAATTTTTTTTTGATCATTGTGAAGCATGTCAATTGTGTGCAGAGAAAAAATAGTTAAATGAAAATAGGGTACATTTTTTTTCTTGCTATCCTAAAAAATTGTACTTTTGCGTTGCGGAATGACATGAGATTATGCAATGCATACTAATTACCTGGATTAACGAGGCTAATCGGCCGTTGATCAAAATTAAATTTATATCAAAACTTTTCCCATCAGTACTACTATTGTGCCTGACATTTATTTAAACATCATACCTATGTGTCTAAAAGATATGGAATAAATAAAAACAAGCCTTTTCACTGATTTTGTAAGCTGCAAATATGCAAATTTATGCTAATTAGCTAGTTTATACATCAAAAAACATAGTATCGCTAAACAAACTAAAAATTCCTGAACTTTGGACTCTTGCCTACATTATAGGCATAGAATTAAACTTTGGATGCACATTTGAAATTTTGGCTATTTGGTTGACATTTGCTTGGAATTGCCCAGTTACATCTTTAATTTGGGAAAAGTGACTCGAGTCAACAGGTGCGTAACTAGATTGGGGCAGGGGTGGGGGGTCATTTCCCCCCTGATGAAATTACAATCTCTACATTAACCAAGCAGTCTGTGTGCCCCCCCCCCCCCCCCCCCCCCCATCTGATGCATCCTCCCACCTCAAATCAAAGACCCTAGTTCCGCCACTGCAAGTAAAACCTGGTGCGTTGGAAAAGTGAGTCAAGGCTTTGCTCATCAAATGATCAATTACTCAATTCAAGTCATTGACCAAATGCAAAATTGTGACTTTAGTCCAGGCATTCTCAACTGGTGGCGCATCAAGGCATCCTAAGTGGCGCGAGAGTGGTTAAAATTTGTTTTTAAAAAATAAATCATATATCATGATATAGCCAAATTCCATAGGCATATGACGGTCAGATGTATAAATACAGGAATTTTTCTCGCAAGTGCCCTCAAAACAGTAATATTAGTTATTATGCTGCCTACATATTATGTTAAAATATTTTGAAATTAATGTTATAAAGGGAATTTTGACATTGTAAATTCTAGAAAAATGTGACCAAGTGGAGCTTCAACAAGTTGGTTACTAAAATGTGGCGCATCAATAAATCTAGTTCAGAAAGCCTGCTTTAGTCTAATCAAAGTAAAGTCATTAACTTGAGTCTGCACAATTCTGTTTTTATGATGTGGTATTCACAAAATTGCCCCTGCAGGTTGACCCATAGCTTTGTGTTTCCAGTCTTCCCCATAAAAGTTGATAGATTTAGTGGCTAAAATAATGATTGAAATCCTGTTCTTTTTTACTGTCCAGGTCAAAGTTATTGCACCATCAAACCCAGCCACCACACATCCTACATGTAGTAACAGTGAAACAGCGGTAGTACCCAGGGTTTACATTCTAAGCCAACCTCACTTGTGCAACTGTGGATCGAGTGACTGTGTTCCTGTCGTGAATCAGAACAAGCTGAGGCAGGTCATGGCGTTAAAACAACTCCTTGAGTTAGGCATAGATTTAGCAACCCTACAATCCAGGAGCGTTCTCAAAGATGCTGCAGCAACATCTAAGACTGAGAGTAATCAGAATGGTCGTGTGACTCAGAAGGGAGTTGAAGATGAAAATACAACAAATAAAAAGAAGTATCCATGCATGAAATGCGGAAGAAAGTTCAGAAGTGAGGGCGCCGTTCAAAAGCATATCAAAAAACGCCATACAAGGAACACACAAAACTCTTGCAAAGAGTGCAAGAAAACGTTCACAACATATAACATGTTGAAGAAACATATTGAACAAGAGCATTCAAATTTACCTGTGTCAATGTTAAAGAAACATCACAAAGAAGAGAATTCCAATTTACCTGTGTCTTGTCCACAGGAATTCCAGACAGCTGAAGCAAGAGATTCTCGTGTAAAGCATATACCCCACCCTAGCAGACACGAATGTAACATTTGCGACAAATCTTTCTCTTACTTACACCATTACAAGTTGCACATGATCCAGCATAATAACAAACGGCCTCACACCTGTGGGAAGTGCGGGAAAACGTTCAAACTGGCAGGAAATGTCACCAACCACGAAAAGATCTGTGGGAAAACCGCATCAGTTTTCCGGTGTAAAGTGTGTAATCGCGAGTTTAAGTATAAATTACAATTTACCGAACATGAAAGGACTCACACGAAGGAAAAGCCATTCCTGTGCGAGTTCTGCGAGAAACGGTTTCGTACCAAATACCAATTGAAACTGCACGACAGAACACACACGGGGGAATCTCCGTATGAATGCGATAGATGCGGAGTCCGATTCAAACGTGCCAGTGCTCTTGCAGTCCACAAAAGACAGCACAACTCAATTTATCCACACATTTGTGAACATTGTCAAAAAGGATTCCCTTTCAAAAGTCACCTCGTGGAGCATATCAGGACCCATACAGGAGAGAAACCGTATCCCTGCACGCATTGCAGTAAAACATTTGCACTGAAGAGGACGCTTGTCATGCATACTCGTACGCACACAGGAATCAAGCCTTGGGTGTGTGAAACTTGTGGAAAGAGGTTTATAGCCTCGGGAGGTCTCAAGGAGCATGCCAGAATACACACAGGTAATTGCATTTGAAATCTGCTATGTTCAGTACGCAGTAGCAAATTCATAAGGTTTGTATTTATCATAAGGCATCAGTATTTGGCATTATGATTATAACAGCTCATAGATAATTTAGGGCTCTTGCCCAAACACAAGTCGAGGAAAGCTCGAAGAAAGAGCGGGGAAAGCGTGATCCTTTTTTCGGCATAATTCTTTAATACCCTCCACACCCTACATAAGTAGTATGCGTCGTTCTTAAAAATCATGCACTGTGAATACCCCTGTGGAGGGTATAACAGAATTATTCCCTTTTTTCTATATTGTTAAGAGGAGTGACAAAGGATCGGCGATTCTCACTGAATTGGTACTTCAAGTAACCCTTCAATGGGGTGTTCTTACTAAAATTAGGTTAAATTAGACCAAATGTTGACAATTTGAGCATAAAACAGCTACATTTTGCGCGCAAACGCGCATTTATGAGGCTGGTGCCGCCACTGATGATTAAACAAGCAAATCTTTGGATAGGCCAAAGCAAATAAAAAAAAGAAACCCAAAGGTTATTTAGTAATACTGGAGATTAAATCCAAACTCGTAATGTTTTAAATGATCAAAATAGCATCCTTGAAAAGGAGCACTAAGTCGATTTTAGTTTATAAAATATGCCAAATATGAAATACTAAATATTAAATGAGAACGATGATGTGCACCCTTTTGGGGACACCCTGTAGGTTGTTTACTTACACTATGTGATGAGTCTGTACATCAATGTTTAAAACAAAATCAATTATACAGATACAGTGGAACCTTCTTAACACAAAGTGGTTCAGGCCTTGAATTTTAGTTTGCTCAGCTTGTTTCATACTTGAAAAGCACTTTGTGTTATCAGGACTTTTTTTTTTTTAAAGTTTGTGTTTAAATCGAGGTTCCATTGTAGTGCAATACATGCATGTGCGTCATTTGAAGATGCATGAAAGTCCAATGCATTCAAGTTGGTGTTGATCAATTTTAACGTTAAACGTACTGCATCCACAGTGTTAATTAATCACATCAACATCATATCCATGCCTTGAAATTGAATTTGCAATCATCAAATGAGGCTATAATCATGCAGTTTAATAATTTTGAATGATTCTCACCAGGCGCGGCGGAGCGTATTTGAAAATGGGGGGGCACGAAAATTACGATCATGCAAGCGAAACGAGCGGAGCGAGTGGAGCGCCTTGCGGCGTGGTTGTCCGGGGCCCGCTTAAGGGCCCCGGGAAATTTTGGGTTTTGATATGCGCTCAGGGGCCATTTCATGGCGTATTTTGATATAATTAACACATTCATGACATTGTAAAGGCCCACGAAATTGTACTTTATACAGCAATAATTAAAAATAAAAATAAAAATCCGCAACCCAATGACAAGATTTCCAAAAAGTGACCAGTAGTATTAATGAAAACGAACATTTTATGATTACCGGGCCCCGGAAAGTTTTGAATTTCCGCTGCATCAAGGCCATTTCTTGTCTATTTTGTAAGAAAAATGGCAATTTAGTTGCTGAATTTTTTCAATAATGAATAATGAAATGATTGAACATTTGTATAATGATTATGATCCTGGAAAGCGGAGCGGAGCTTCTTACAGCGTGGGTTCCGTGGAGCTAAATTTGGAATTTTAGATGCATATTGAGGCCATTTGCGGTCCATTTTGAAACGGAAAATGGCATAATGTTTATCACTAACATTAATTTATTAATAATAAACATTTGTACTTTAGGAGCGATGCGCAACTCAATTTTAATTTCAACACCGAATGTATTATTTGCGAAAATATAGGCTATACCGTTAACAATCTTCTCAATAACTTAGATGCGCTTTGAAGTCATGTCCACAAGACTATCACTACAACCATGCTAACTAATTCTTGTTGAAAATGCGACTCTCATACTTTTGGATGGAAAAAACTACTATGGACTGAAACGAAGTCGTCTCAGCTACAACCTAAGAAGGACATTGATACTCTCAATCAGTGGCAGCACCACCAGCATAAAAATGGGACCAAAGGCTGTTTCGTGGAGGGAAAAATTGGCAAGGAAAATTGTACAAATGCGCGCGAAGCGCGCAAATTTTTTTTGGTTTTAATGCAAAATTGCTTGCAGTTTAAGAGAATTTCATGTATTTTTGACACTAAAAGTCAATCTTCTCAATTATTTTGGGGTAAAAAATGTTGTGGAGCTCGATTAAAGGAGTTCAGCCACAAAATTCTAGGGGGGCACAGTGCACATGGTGTCCCACCACTTTCACGGATGGGGGGGCACGTGCCCCCCCCCCCCCCGGTTCCGCCGCCCTTGATTCTCACATGTCCTATGTGACTGGTGCGTATCCGCAAGTCAACTGCATTGTGCAAGGGTGTCTGATGTTATAGAATGTAGTGCGCCTTAAAACACTGTGCGTTCAACATTCGGATGACTGCGCAGTGGGATGCTGGGATCGAGAAATTATGAAAATGATTTTAGTAAACATATATGCCAAGGCCTTAAATGGTAGAGATTTGTCCTTAAAAATGATGGGCAAGCAGGCATAAGCCTGATCATTAGCTATTGTGAATTTGTAGACCTTTTCATTGTGTGGCATAGACTTTCTGCATAAATTACATACATGTCATATTGACCTTTACATCATTTCAAAATCTTCTTCAACTTTGTTTTATTTTCATCTACAGGTGAGAAACCATATAAATGCCCGCAATGTCCGAAATCCTTCGTCCAACAGCAGCAGTTGAGAGCACACAAGAACACACACAGGACCTTTGTAGAGGAATATGGAGATGAGGTTGTACCAGAGACCGTACCAGAGACTGATTTACCACTCGATCAACAAGGAGCTGTTGTAGATAGTCTTATCCTGACATCTGCTGATGAGTCATCCCTAGCTGTACTGACGGAGAATCAACCCGCAATTCAGCCAACTGTCCCCTTGCAGATACAGCACACAACCTTGGATGAGGAGACAGGCAGCATTGCACTGACCACAAACCATATTCAGATTATTCAAACTGAACATCAAATGGGAGGTGACTTAACTGATGCGGCAAGCCAGATGGTACAGGATGCCACGGAGGTTGCTGTATGCTCTATTGAGAGTTTAAACACGGGTATTGAAGGGATACACACTGGTGCAGGAGATTATCTGCCAACCATTGGAGAGAATATACAAGTTATCCTGCAATGTGCAGCAGCAGCACAAAGTAATGACAATAGCAATGAATAAGCTGGACCATTCCTGTCTGCATCACTTAGGCCAACAAAAAAAAATTGTTATATTGGCGTAACGGGCTGAACAAAAATAGGGTAGGTAGGTAGGGATTTTTTTTTATTTATTTATTTTTTTATTTTTTTTTTAGCAGCTGTTTTTGAACAATGTTAACCGAGTTTAAACATTCCCTATTGTTTGTTAGAAGTACCCCTCAGTACACAAGTCTATATACAAATAAAACACAATAAACCATATTTTCGGAAGGAATTTCCGTTTATTCGAGGAGCACCGTCGTATTTCGTTCGAGAAAAAACATTTATTTTTTTCATTTTTTTATTTTTTAGGGTCGGTCGGTTGGGTTTTTTTTTTTTTTTTTCACTGAAAAAAAAAAAAAAAGTGTAGGGTCGGGCGTATTTTTAGGGTCGGGCGGGTTACGCCAATATAACAATTTATTTTTTTTGGCCTTACCTGTGATATTCTTTGTGAGGAGGGTGGGGGCGTCACTCAAATATAATTAATAAGACCATTGTTACATTTAAAACCTGGGTCCAAATCTATAAAGCTCAACTTAAGAATTCTTTAATAATCTTCTGATCATGGCTTTAAGAAGAGTTTTAAAAAAACCACTCTACGTAAATCATATAAGAAGAATCTTAACACTTACCACTTGGCTATTAGTTTAACTGTTCTATACAAAACAGATTTTTCAGGAACCTTTACTAACTTTCGAAGTCTTACCTCAAGGATTACTGAACCAATATAAGGCATGTTTGTACTTAAGTTAATGCATTTCTGATGGTGATTCCAAATATATGGTAATGAAATTCAATAATCTTGACATTTTTGAAACATTTCGTGACATTTTTGAACTGTCGTCTGCAGACGACTACTGTGTGGAAACTGGAAAGTGTTATTCTTATTTGCAATGGGGTACAGGTGCCATTTTAATCAAAATCTATAGATCATATCAAAAATGATATCATATCAAATTTCTTTGCATAATTTCACAACTCATCGAATGGATACTTTTAAAGTTATGGCGATTTCAATGACCGCGCATAACAGTTAAGTTGCACTAGGTATAGGAAATCATTGATTTGTGTGTGATAACGCAGTAAAAATGTGTGTGTAAAGACTCACAGCTAATCAGCAAAAGAGTTTAATCTTCAGAGCTAGTCACACCCTTTATAAGGCCAAAAAAAGAAAGAGTTGACTTGCCCTTTCCGACCGACCCGAATTTTCGGAAATCTAGGGTCGCTATTTATTTTATTTTATTTTTCAAAAAAAATAAAAATAAAAAATTGAAAGAAGCATATAACAATAAAGAAAGATGAAAACGTGTTTTTGAAAAAAAATCAACAAAAAAAATCTTTAAAACGTGTTTTTTGTGCAGTAAATTTTCAAAAAAATTCAACAACAAAAAAAAAAATCAGACCGTCCGTCCCTGACTTTGACCCTGAAAGGGCAAGTCAACTGGTGTTTTTTTTGCCTAACTGCAATCACTCCAGACCCATTTATCCAGATATCTACAATCAAGGAAAAAAAGGTTGGCACACTTTGTCCTAATTACGGGAAAAAATCGCCCCTCTCCCCGGAGGCAATGTTGATCCGAGTCATATTATCAGAAGCCTTGGCAGTTCCTCCAACATTGATTGATGGGGGTGGGGAAGAATATACTTTGCTCTTGTTATGCGCGGTCATTGAAATCGCCATAACTTTAAAAGTATCCATTGGATTTTGTTGAATGAGGTATCAAACTTGAAATTTGCTCATTTAATGTATATCTCAGATTTTTGGTACCAATTATCTATTTTGAATTAGCCAACTTCAAATCACCTGGTCCGGAACTTTCTGTGCTAGGTGTATACATCTGGTCCTGCTATAAGTATTTAGAACCCTGGTCATTCATTATAAACAAATGTTTTGAGAAAGTCCGTCTACATGTATGCTAGAATAAAGCATGAAATAAGGTCAAGAACATCGAGTCGTTTAATGTAGTTCTGATCAAATTTAAGTAAGTTTCGATACTTTTTTAAGGCTTTGTATCTCTCTTAAAATATTTTGCAGTATAAACCTCAAATAAAAAATATTTGGAAAGCGGAAAACTTCTTGAATTATTTCCATACAAATATTGACCCTTTTTGTCTCGCCTGATGTAATCAGAAAGAGACTATGTTATCACTATTTCTGTCCGCCGTCCGCCGTCCGCCGTATTATATGCCGTATGCCGTATGCCGTGTGCTAAGAAATACCTTTGTGACGCGATATCTGGAGATCCGTAAGGCCTATCGTGATGGGACTTGGTGGAGGGAAGGGGGGTGGTGCGTTCTGTTGCTGATTGATTTTTCAAGGTCATCGGGGGTCATACAAGGTCATCGGGGTCAAATATGCTTAAAACTTTTGAGACGCGTTGTGACGCGATATCTAGAGATCCGTAAGGCCTATCTTGATGGGACTTGATGTCAGGGAAGGGGGTGGGGTGTTCTTTTGCTGATTAGATTTTCAAGGTCATTGGAGGTCATTCAAGGTCATCGGGGTCAAATATGCGGTCAAATAAGATCCGTAAGGCCGATCTTGATGGGATTTGGTGGAGGGAAGGGGGTGGTGTGTTCTTTTTGCTGATTAAATTTTCAAGGTCATCGGAGGTCATTCAAGGTCATCGGGGGTCAAATATGGGGTCAAATAGATCAGTAAGGCCTATCTTGATGGGATTTGGTGGAGGGAAGGGGGGTGGTGTGTTCTTTTTGCTGAATAAATTTTCAAGGTCACCAGAGGTCATCGGGGTCAAATATGGGGTGAAATAGATCAGTAAGGCCTATATTGATGAGATTTGGTGGAGGGAAGGGGAGTGGTGTGTTCTTTTTGCTGAATAAATTTTCAAGGTCATCAGAGGTCATTCAAGGTCATCGGGGGTCAAATAAGATCCATAAGGCCTATCTTGATTGGATTTGGTGGAGGGAAGGGGGGGGATGGTGTGTTCTTTTTGTTGATTAATTTTTCGGGGTCATCGGGGGTCAAATATGGGGTCAAATAAATCAGTAAGGCCTATCTTGATGGGATTTGGTGGACGGAAGAGGGATGGTGTGTTCTTTTTGTTGATTAATTTTTCGGGGTCATTGGGGGTCAAATATGGGGTCAAATAGATCAGTAAGGCCTATCTTGATGTGATTTGGTGGAGGGAAGGGGGTGGTGTGTTCTTTTTGTTGATTAATTTTTCGGGGTCATTGGGGTCAAATAGATCAGTAAGGCCTATCTTGATGGGATTTGGTGGAGGGAAGGGGGGTGGTGTGTTCTTTTTGTTGATTTATTTTCGGGGTCATCGGGGGTCAAATAGATCAGTAAGGCCTATCTTGATGGGATTTGGTGGAGGGAAGTGGTGTGGTGTGTTCTTTTTGTTGATTAATTTTTCGGGGTCAAATATAGGGTCAAATAGATCAGTAAGGCCTATCTTGATGGGATTTGGTGGAGGGAAGTGGGGTGATGTGTTCTTTTTGTTGATTAATTTTTCGGGGTCATCGGGGGTCAAATATGGGGTCAAATAGATCAGTAAGGCCTATCTTGATGGGATTTGGTGGAGGGAAGGGGGGTGGTGTGTTCTTTTTGTTGATTAATTTTTCGGGGTCAAATATGGGGTCAAATAGATCAGTAAGGCCTATCTTGATGGGATTTGGTGGACGGAAGAGGGATGGTGTGTTCTTTTTGTTGATTAATTTTTGGGGGTCATTGGGGGTCAAATAGATCAGTAAGGCCTATCTTGATGGGATTTGGTGGAGGGAAGGGGGGTGGTGTGTTCTTTTTGTTGATTAATTTTTCGGGGTCATCGGGGGGTCAAATATGGGGTCAAATAGATCAGTAAGGCCTATCTTGATGGGATTTGGTGGACGGAAGTGGGATGGTGTGTTCTTTTTGTTGATTAATTTTTCGGGGTCATCGGGGGTCAAATATGGGGTCAAATAGATCAGTAAGGCCTATCTTGATGGGATTTGGTGGAGGGAAGGGGGGTGGTGTGTTCTTTTTGTTGATGAATTTTTCGGGGTCATCGGGGGTCAAATATGGGGTCAAATAGATCAGTACGGCCTATCTTGATGGGATTTGGTGGAGGGAAGGGGGGTGGTGTGTTCTTTTTGTTGATTAATTTTTCGGGGTCATCGGGGGTCAAATAGATCAGTAAGGCCTATCTTGATGGGCTTTGGTGGAGGGAAGGGGGTGGTGTGTTCTTTTTGTTGATTAATTATCGGGGGTCAAATATGGGGTCAAATAGATCAGTAAGGCCTATCTTGATGGGCTTTGGTGGAGGGAAGGCTGGGGGTGGTGTGTTCTTTTTGTTGATTAATTTTTCGGGGTCATCGGGGTCAAATATGGGGTCAAATAGATCAGTAAGGCCTATCTTGATGGGATTTGGTGGACGGAAGGGGATGGTGTGTTCTTTTTGTTGATTATTTTTTCGGGGGTCAAATATGGGTCAAATAGATCAGTAGGGCCTATCTTGATGGGATTTGGTGGAGGGAAGGGGGGTGGCGTGTTCTTTTTGTTGATTAATTTTTCGGGGTCATCGGGGGTCAAATAGATCAGTAAGGCCTATCTTGATGGGATTTGGTGGACGGAAGAGGGATGGTGTGTTCTTTTTGTTGATTAATTTTTCGGGGTCATCGGGGTCAAATATGGGGTCAAATAGATCAGTAAGGCCTATCTTGATGGGATTTGGTGGAGGGAAGGGTGGTGGTGTGTTCTTTTTGTTAATTAATTTTTCGGGGTCATCGGGGGTCAAATATGGGGTCAAATAGATCAGTAAGGCCTATCTTGATGGGATTTGGTGGACGGAAGAGGGATGGTGTGTTCTTTTTGTTGATTAATTTTTCTGGGTCATCGGGGGTCAAATATGGGGTCAAATAGATCAGTAAGGCCTATCTTGATTGGATTTGGTGGAGGGAAGGTGGGTGGTGTATTCTTTTTGCTGATTAAATTTTCAAGGTCATCGGAGGTCATTCAAGGTCATCTGGGGTCAAATAAGATCCGTAAGGCCTATCTTGATGGGATTTGGTGGACGGAAGAGGGATGGTGTGTTCTTTTTGCTGATTAAATTTTCAAGGTCATCAGAGGTCATCTGGGGTCAAATAAGATCTGTAAGGCCTATCTTGATGTGATTTGGTGTGTTCTTTTTGTTAATTAAATTTTTCACGGTATTACATCCCTTGCATTAACTACAATGCATACCTCTGTGACAGTGCTACATTGTATCATATGTTTCATCATCATTTGTTTCAAGTCACTTTTGATGAACAGGCGAGACGCGCCGTTCGAGAACCGCCTTGTTCTAAAAATCCTTGAATTTGCATCACTTTAGAGCCTCACAACACATCAAATATCGATACACTGGTGACACAGTAAAGGAAAAACATGTAAACCCCAGTTTTGATACCTTTTTTAAAGCTTTGTATAGATATTAAAATATGTTACAGTATAAAACTGAAAACATATTTGGAAAGCGGAAACTTAGAATTATTTCTCTACAAATATTGACCCTTTTTCTAAAACCCCTTGATTTTGCATCATATTAAAAACATCAAATATTGATACACACAGTAAAGGAAAAACATGTAAAACCACAGATCAGTTCTCCAATTTAGGTGGCCTAACGCAGGAATAATGGGGAAAATATATTGAATACAACAGTGAGAAAAACAAACAGACATGTTAAAACATTAAAATAGATAAAACACACGCTGAAGGTTTGGTCACATGACTCATATACCATACAATTGTACAACCTACACAATTGTCACATGATCACATTCTATTCATGTGAGGCTTTACAAACAGGCTTTCACTTAAAGGAAGATGCTCTGATTGCTGGCCCGATTTTCAACTTGATGTTTTCTATTTGACATGAAAAGTCATCCTTAAAATTGTCACATTCCAAAGTTCGAGTTGCATAACTCCAATTGTTCTTATTTTAGAAGCACAAGGTAACAAGAAATTTGCCCTTGGGAGTAGTTTACAAACTGGCGGGGCTTAACCACCTTTGGTAGTAATACACCATAGTTTAACCTATAATTTCTTAATGGAACATTTCTGGCCCCTATGATTTTACAGACATAATGAGAAAAATATGGGGATTCTTCTGATATCAAAATATCTTGATGTGAAAAAAAATCATAGCCCCAAAAAAGTGATCAGAACATACACCTTTATTAGCACCTTTTTTATGCACAACATTAATAATGTTCATAATAACGACTAGAGATATGATTCTTTAAAAAGGTATCGAAACTTTTGGGACACCCTGTACTTAATTTTAAAGATATCTGAACATTAATAAGGGATACACCATTGGAATTCTGAGGGAGGAGGGGAGGCCCATGGGTTGAGGGGCACACCGGCATATAATGTTCACAATGCAAGGATCATATTAAAGGATGTGCCATTTTAAAAGGGTATGCAGTTACAGTTAAGCCCACAATTATTCATATTCCTTGGAAAATATGAGTTTTTTGCGTTTTTCTCATATCTATACCAGCTGGAGTGGTGGAACTTTCGCTCTACACTAAAGACAATTAGTTTGCAAGTACAAATCAATATATTTGGGCTCAACATTTTTTGCATAACAATAGAATTGAACAAGAATTATGTTTTGTTGCCTGTCCAAAATTATTCATACCTCATACCAAGTATAAGGATTGAGGCCACTTTTTGCGATAATACACATGTTTTTGACATTCCAAACATTCTTTATATTGTGTGATAGGCTTTTATATTGTTATGTAATTATTCCATGATGTGTGCATACAATGTGGATGCATTACAAACGTGTCCTATTGAATGTACAGTGAGGGATATTATAGGGCAACACTCTAGCTCTTTGACAGCATGGCGAAGAAGATCAAATAACTTTTTTGTGCATATTGTGAATGCTCACAAAGAGGGGAAAGGCTACAGAGCTATTTAGAAACAATTCCAAGTGAAAGAATCCACCACACAAAGCATAATTAGGAAGAACAAGACGTTCAACTCACTAAAAACATTGAAGGATGCAGTCGGAAGCCAGCGGTGTCCCCTTGTTTGGCAAGAAAAGTATTGCGAAACGCCAACAACATTCCACAGATCACCATCAATGCTCTCCTGAACAACCCTGGCAATTATTGGACCAAGATATCATGGCAGACACTCCAGCATATATGGCACATGAGAGGTCTCCATGGAGGCCGACCAAGAAAGACTTTACTCCTTAAAAGAGACACAGAGAAACTTGTCTTGCATCTTAAGCAACCCCAACACTAAAGACCAAAAACTTGGATCTTTGTCCAGAAGTGCTCTTGCAAATGCTAGATGAGTTTCTCATTGTTTCTTTTCAGGAGTAGAGTCTTTCTTGGTCGGAGTCCATGGAGAACTCTTGTGTACTATGTCTGCTGGAGTGTCTGCCTTAATATCTTGGTCCAAGACTCACCAAGGTTGTTCAGGAGAGCATTGACGGTGATATATGGATTGTTGTTGGCCTTTCACCATACTTTTCTTGTCAAACAAGGGGACACTGTTGGCTTCCGACCGTGTTTTTCAGGGTTTTTAACTGATTTTAACTGTCTTGTTCTTCCTAATTATGCTTTTTATGATGGAATTTGGCACTTGAAATTGCTTCGAAATAGCTTAATTCCTTTTGCCAGCAGACCCTTAAGGTTGGTGTCAACCGTTTGGCGCCAAATTTATCAAGCACTGTAACTTTTAAATTATAAATGTGATGTACATAAAAGTATACATTTTTTGTAATGAAATGATTCAGAGAATCCATTTTTGGTATCAAATTTTACTAAAATTAGTGATTTTTACATTTTTTGCCCCAAAATCACCTTTTTGGCGTCAACAATTTTCAGACAACCTAACAATATCAGTTTTTGATTAAAAATTCCCAAATTTCACCAAAATCATCTAAAGTCAATTATCTAGGAGCTGATTTTTTTTTTTGGCTTAAAATTTGTTTGTTTTGAAAATGTTGACCAAAAAGTGCCAAAAAAATGTTTTTTATCTCAAAAATCTCATTTTTGGCACTTTTTGGTCAATATTTTCAAAACAAACAAATTTTAAGCCAAAAAAAAAAATTTGCTCCTAGATAATTGACTTCAGATGATTTTGGTGAAATTTTGGAATTTTTAATCAAAAACTGATAGTGATATTGTTAGGTAATTGTCTGAAAAATTTTGACGCCAAAAAGGTGATTTTTGGGCAAAAATGTAAAAAACACTAATTTTAGTAAAATTTGATACCAAAAATGGATTCTCTGACTCATTTCATTACAACAACAAAAAATGTTTTTTATCTCAAAAATCTCATTTTTGGCACTTTTTGGTCAATATTTTCAAAACAAACAAATTTTAAGCCAAAAAAAAAAAATCGCTGCTAGATAATTGACTTCAGATGATTTTGGTGAAATTTTGGAATTTTTAATCAAAAACTGATATTGTTAGGTTGTCTGAAAAATTTTGACGCCAAAAAGGTGATTTTTAGGCAAAAATTTAAAAAACACTAATTTTAGTAAAATTTGATACCAAAAATGGATTCTCTGACTCATTTCATTACAAAAAATGTATACTTTTATGTACATCACATTTATAATTTAAAAGTTACAGTGCTTGATAATTTGGCGCCAAACAGGGTTGACACCAGCCTTAAATAGACCCATGCTCCCAAGCTATTAGTGTGAAATTCTTGCATAGCCTAAAGGACAAAATATTTGAATAGACATTTTGTTGTACAAAGACGGCTGACTTTTCTGAATCCTTACAAATATGTGACGCGATCAAGAGGAATGAGTCGGATGTCGACCCTGGTCGAAAATGAGTTTTTAATAGTTTTAAAGAAGACACCTAGAGCTTTCAGAAACTGAAAACCCCATGTCGATACGACGTTTTGTTCCAAAGTTATGTCAAATTGTATACATGAATTTCCATCAAAACTTATGTAAGCCGCCATTTTGAATTGGCCATAGCTCAATTTGGGATTCCCCGACATCCGACTCATTCCTCTTGATCGCGTCACATATATGTTTTACAATTGTAAAAAATGTACAAATCCCAGTTTTATCACAAATGAGGGAGCCTGTGACACTGAATAAAATAATATTTCATCATTCTTTATTCAATCATTAGAAATACAATAAAAATGATTAAAAGAACGAACATAAAACCTAGGACACAATGTTGACCCATCAATCAGCACTGACCAACCAGCATCAGGCAAGGAAAGACGGGACAACACAATACAATCATCAAAATGATGAATAATTTAAGATTTGCATAAAGTATGGCCGAGACCAGAAGCCATTGCGCACTGCGTTAAGGTCCTTGGGTCATACTCTTAGACATGGGGCTTTGTCCCCATTTGGGGCTCAAGCATTGAAGACCGTGTAACAGCACAGCAATGAGATTTTGCTAATCTCCTTAACAGTGGCGTAGCCAGGTTTTTCTCAGTGGGGGGGCAAAGGGGGGGCCGGGAGTTTTGGTGGGGGGGCAACAACCAAATTGAGGATTGAATTTCCTTGTGTTGTGAATAGGTTAGTCCCAAATTATTTCAACTGACATTTCCCACAGGGGGGGCAACAGGGGGGGCAGAGAACCCCACAGGGGGGGCAGCTGCCCCCCCCCCCCCCCTTGCCCCCCCTTGGCTACGCCACTGCTCCTTAATGACAGGATTAGAAAGTTTGGACCCGATAAACCTACAGTAGAAGCAGTACGCAGCCTCATCAGATTCTCACCAGTGACAATAAGACCCCTCGCACCAATATCAATGCAGTTGAGGTTGCATTTAAAACCGTTCTTAGATATATACGATCAGATTGGAGTGTTTGAAACAGCTCAATTTTACATTTGTGAGCATTTGCGATATTGGTTTCAAATGACACAGTTAGCTTGAATATACAGGGTGAGTAAAAAAAACCTGCAACAGTAGAAAGAAGCCATCTTTTTATAAAAACTAAGTTGAAGTTTGAAAATGTTTAAACATATGAATACCCTACTTGATACTAACTTTGTGTGAAAAAATGAAGTCAATATCATTTTCCGTTTGCGTATGGTGAACCTTTTTACCCGTGCACCAATTTCACACGTTTGTCCACGAGATACCCAAAACATATGCATAAGATCGCAAAATGTGTCTCTCGTTCAAATTTGGAAACTTGAGTAAATTTATGATTATAGGAATTTAATGTATCCTTTCTTGTTAACATGTGAGTTAACATATTCAATTTACCTCAACAATGCTATGAATTGCTTATAATGTTCTAAATTTGGATGAACTGAACCTTTCCCATTTTTTGTTTGAGGGATATTCAAATATGAAAATGCAATGAGTGCATTTTCAATTGGAAATCACTGTGTTCTTGGACAAACACGTACATTTGAGTGTGCGGCAAAGAGGGTCACCAAAGACAAACGGAAAATGCAATCGACTTCATTTTTACACACAAAGTTAGGAACGAATATTTCATTCTTGCAACGTTTAAAAAGTTTCAAAATTCACATGGTTTTGGAAAACAAAATGGATTCTTTCCACTATTGCAGTTTTTTTTACTCGCCCTGTATGTACAGATTTATTATTATCCTTAATAAAGCACGAGATCGGGACGTTCAGCAGTAGGTAAAATATTTGGGGAATTGAAGATGTACTGTCATCTACTACCAAACTTTTGCATTTTTCGCTTAAAGTAGATTCACGTGACAATTTATGAGGTAAACAACTCCTACATATTGGTCACAAAACACACAAAAACCTGATTTCTGAAATTGTCAATAACTTTTTAATTACTTATTTTTAATTCATATAACAAAATCTGTATACTTTCATAACAATATGTGGTTTCAAATACATAATAATTATGTAAAACATAAAAATGCTCCTCCTGCAAATACATGTATCAAAATTCAGATATGATGTTGTTGCACTCGTACAACGATATGTATATTCATTGAATAACACTGTTATCTTCAGTGGACAACAATATCATTATCTTCAGTGGAAAACACTGATATCTTCAGTAAATAACAATAACATTATTATCTTCAGATCAGTGGAAAACACTGATATCCTTAGATAACAATAACATTGGTATCTACTATCTTCAGTGGATAAGATATTATGATTTGTCAAGCAAGCTACATCCCGGCTACATCCTTGTTAAGAGCAACCTTCTGGTGACTTTTAAAGGGGGTGTCCCGCAAGCACAACATTGTGCATAATATAAAATTATTTTCGAGCCCAAATTGCATAATTATATAGAATACAACATCATTCTTATCACAAAAACGAATAAAAACTGCAATCTTTCAACATGCAAATTTAAAATTTGCGACAACCGAAAGTCCCAGTGTCAATGACATCATGGTTATTGGTGCTCAAATTTGGGCAAGTGTATTGTATAACTATGACTTCATCGATACTGGGTCTTTCCATTGCTGCGAAATTTGAAAAATGCATGTTGGTTGAGAGATGGCAGTTTTTATTCATTTTTTGTCATAATGTCTTGTTTTATATAATTACGCGATTTGGACTCGACATTTTTTTGTCTAACATATAATGAACATTGTTGTGCTTGCGTGACACCTCCTTTAAAGGTAGATGACCCGATCACATTTTCGTAACACAGAATTATTTCAACCATACGGAGATTTTCATATCATATGAAAGCTCGTATTTTTCTCATCATCATACTGAAATTTGACGGCCTAAATCGGTATAATTACAGAGAAATCGATGAAATAACGTCGAATTACCGCGAATGGTGGTAACCACCGATATAGTTTGTGTACTACTCAATGGGTACAGTTCACAGCATCTTGTTGATAAGAATCATTAGAGCTATGCAACTCAAACTTTGGAACACGACTTTTTTAAGGATGACCTTTCATGTAGAATAACAAAACTTCAAGTTGAAAATCGGAACATCTACCTTTAAGAGTGCATTCACACGGATAATTACTACTTTTATACATGAGTGACCACTGCGTTCTGAACTATCTTCAGTAGATAGCGTTGCTCTCATTCATTCGTAGATAGCATTGTTATCGTTAGTAAAAAGCGTTGCTATCTTTTGTAGATAACATTGTTATCTTCAGTAGAAAGCATTGCAATTTTTCATAACATTGTTATCTTCAGTTATCTTTAGCAGAAAGCATTTGTAGATAACATTGTTATCAAATGTTATCAGAAGAAAACACTGCTATTTTTTTATAGATAACATTAATATTATCTTCATTAGAAAGCATTGCAATTTTTCATAGATAACATTGTTATCTTCAGTTATCTTCAGTAGAAAGCATTTGTAGATAACATTGTTATCAAAAGAAAACATTGCTATTTTTTCATAGATAACATTAATATTATCTTCAGTAGAAAGCATTGCTATCTTTTGTAGATAACATTGTTATCTTCATTAGAAAGCATTGCAATTTTTCATAGATAACATTGTTATCTTCAGTTATCTTCAGTAGAAAGCATTCGTAGATAACATTATTAGAAGAAAACATTGCTATTTTTTCATAGATAACATTAATATTATCTTCAGTAGAAAGCGTTGCTATCTTTTGTAGATAACATTGTTATCTTCAGTAGAAAGCATTGCAATTTTTCATAGATAACATTGTTATCTTCAGTTATCTTCAGTAGAAAGCATTTGTAGATAACATTGTTATCAGAAGAAAACATTGCTATTTTTGTCATAGATAACATTAATATTATCTTCAGTAGAAAGCATTGCTATCTTTTGTAGATAACATTGTTATCGTTAACAGTGTATAACAAAAATATTTCTATAGCTATTTAGCTAAAGTAGATAAGATTGCTTTCTTTATTAAATATAGCGATCTTCAATAGATTTAATTGCTATCTTTGGTAGATTACATTGCTATTCTCAGTAAAAATCATCTTCAGTAGACAACTTAGATTTTCAGTTGTTTAAGGAGGTGTCCAGCAATCACATCATTGTGCATTATATGTTAGAAAAATAATTGTTTGAGCCCAAATCGCGAAATTATATAGAACAAAGCATTACAAAAACGAATAAAAACTCATCTCTCAGCATGCAATTTTAAAAAAATCGCGGTGGTCGAAAGTCCCGATATCAATGAAATCATTGTAGATGGCGTTTTTTATTAGTTTATATAAATATAATAAGTATGGTGTTTTGTTCTATATATCTACGCGATTTGGACTCGATAATCATTTTTGTAATATATAATGCACAATGTTGTGCTTGATGGACACCTTAACAAAACTTGCATTAGTAGATAACATTGCTATCTTTGGTATACATCATTGTATCATGCTCACTATATCATTGTAACAGCATTAAAATAATTCCTGACAAACATTTCTGTTTTCTTTACCCTCCACTTACATTAACTCTAGTTAAACCACTTCATAAATAATCATATGGGTACCAAATATTTAATAAATGACGGTCACCAATTTCAATATAATACATCTTCCGGTACAGTGCAACCTCTTGTCCTCTTTTATCCGAACATGATGGGACCAAGTGTGAAGAGCCTTTGTGGGGTATACTCAACACTTAGGTTATGGTCTATGTGGTAGGATGTATATTTTACTCTTTCTCTGCTGAGGGACTGGAAGACTTGACAGACGACATTACACTTGAAGACTTGACGGATGACATTACACTTGAAGACTTGACGAACGATAATATTATAAACTTGGACGATAATATTATACACTTGCAGACGGGACAGACGATACTATAACTTGAAGACAGATGAACATTACAAGACGAGACAATACACACACACAGGCCATATCTGTGGTTATTTAGTGCTTCATTTTATTCATGTATAACACTTCGGAGAAAGTAATAAAATGAGATAAAAGATGGAACACTGATTTCCCTCTGTGCAAGACCTAATATAGTGGACCGCGCCCCATCACGCCTACTCTCATTAAAGGTATATTATGTGATCTTTCCAGGGAACGCCCTCAACATCTAAAAAAAATTGAAAGAAGATTTTCTTGCAGATTTACATTTCTGACCATAAATCGTACATACATTCCAAGTTATAGGAAATACTATAAATTCACTCTAAAACCATGATTTTGAGGTAATTAGGAATCGTATCGCTCTGTAACTTGGAATGTATGTATGATTTATGATCAGAAATGTAAATCTGCAAGAAAATTTACTTTCTAAAAAAAATAATGAATAGAGGGCGCTCTCTTGAAAAGATCACATAATATGCCTTTAACCAATCATATTTCAGATATTACATAACCCTACGATCTGTGTCCCTTCCCTCCTGAACCTTGGCCAATCGCCGTCCGCCGCCGATTCAAATAGTTCTGGCTTGGAGGGCGTTTGGCAAGGTCAAGGAAGGGTAGGTGACCGGAACCTCGTGACATCCAACTCTTACAAGTATGTCTTCTGGCTCCAGGTTGTCTCTTGGGATGTTGTTCTCAATAACTTTACATTGTCTCCTGAAATTTGGTACAATTGGCCCTACATATTTTGTACCACTTGAGGAGGAGGGCGGACAATTGATTGGTAATCGAGGCGCTAATGAACTAGGCCTACTGACTTAATCAGGCGGGAGCGGGGATGGTCATGAATTAATCGGAAGGCTCGACTTCTTCATTCTAAAGCCGGGTGATCTTCCTGGCAAACACGGAGGTGTTTGCATTGGGGAAACTAATGGGTTGTGTCGCCATCGACTACGGGGTGGACGGTAGTCCATCTATACAGGGTTGCACAGAAGTTCAGTAATACTTAATATATCACTTCAACATTATATAATGACACATTACAATATGCATCAACATTATATAAGGATACATACATGGGGACGTTCAATTACATTATTATATTATGATCACAGGCTGAAAAAGTAGGCAATATATGGAAAGCTCCTTGCAGGGAAATTTGAGCATTTGGAGGGAAATTTTGGCATTTGGAGGGAAATGTTACTCTTTCATTAAGAAATGCATTCCATTTTGGAGGGAAATTTGGAATCGCTTGCCGGGAAAAAAAACATTTTTTCAGGACATGATTATGATATTGGCATAATTGGTGGTTGCGCTAATTATACGGTGTGCCATATATTCGTGCACCCCTTTCGGCCGAACGCATCTGACTGTAAAAAATTCTAGCATAGCGCCATCTCTTGAATACTCCGCCTGGCTGTTGCGTATTGCTATTACTTCACGGGAATACTCAATAGACGGCGCTATCATGTCACCGCTAGCAGCATAGCCTGGGGATACGCAATATCACCTATACACAAAACCATGCACCTCAGGCAGTGAAAAAAATGGCGCGTACAAAGACCAAAGAACAGTGGCCTGGTAACTCTCCAGACATGAATCCAGTGGAGAAATTGTGGGCAATTTTGAAAGAGAAAGTGTTTGCAACACCCTACTGCACTACACTACCCCAGCTGATAGCTAGAGTCAAACGTGTTTGGTAGGAACTAGACCAGAACAAGGATCTTCTTGCTTCATTGGTGGACAAGAATTGGACAGAACGAGTGTCGGAGGTGATCGAGCACCATGGGGACAATAACTTTAAATAAATAAGCAGGATAAGGTTGTTAAAGACTCTACTAACTCTAAAGACCTCAAGGAATAAACCAATACTCTGAAAAAAAATGTAACTTTAATTTTAAATCATTACAAGTGACTTTTTTTGGGGGGGGTGGGGGGTGGGTGCACGAATATACGGCACACCGTATAGTATTGCGCGTCTCACAGCTACATCCCCCTTTGGAAGATCAACGCTCCTGCGTTGCCAATAACTAGTCTGTAGAACGGTCGCGCAACATGTTTGGTGTTCGCGGCTATTTCTATAGTTGTGGGTATGTGTGTACGTTGGAGGTTGGAAGAAACAAAGTAAATTCTTGGTAGCATGTTGATATACACGTGATACTATTACTTATAACTCTGCTTTTGGTCTTATGTCATTATGAATTGCACGATATCGTCGCATAGTAGTTATGGTGAGGGCATTGGCATCGTAACTTTTTAGAGGCTTATGATTCAGACAAGGGGGTGACGTGCTAGCCTACCGACTCCCAAGGGCCCTGGCTACAAGGAACGATTGACCTGCTCATGAAGTTTGCGCGCGTTTCATGATGGGCTCATCGCGTCTTGTAGAGGCGGAACATGAATCGCTTCTGCGTTCCATCACTCAAAGATACAGTGCTTGCGGTCGACTGACCGTGCACGGTACTACTCGCCAACTACTAGAAAACAGCACCAGTGCGTGTAAATTGAAATTACAAAATTATGGTTGTTTTTATCGAATTTACTACGTAAAGGAGACATCAAATGAGACATAGATACAAAATTTGGGTGTTGACTGTTATACAATTACAACTTTCGTATATTGCGCCTTGGTTTACTTTGTTCAGAGAGCGTGACCCACGTTCTATAGACATAATTGCAAACATTTAATCATGATTGTCCTTTTAGTTTTAAATAAACTCCAAAATGCAAACACTGTAATAAAAGTGCTTAGTATAGTATAATAGATGTGGGACTGCTGTAAACACGGCGATGCAAGCGTATAGACGCAATAGGTACAGTTGTAAACATGATAATAAAGTGTACAGATTACTATCAAGGTGGATACAAGGTGATATCATCATGTGAGTATATAACGGTGCATAGTATATGCACATACAAATAGTGGAATTACTTGGTTTCGATGGTGGTGGGTACACACATAAACAGGAATTGTAAATACACGTTCTATGGTGTGCGACTGTGTGGTGGGATCTGAGTCGTGTCCGCATAATGTAAATGGGCAATACAAACATAATCTGAACCTAAGGTTTAATTGGTTTTATCTTTTATTTTTCGGTAATTTACTTTAAGGTGATGGGCTACCATAAAAAACTTTTTCTTTATTTTAGGTCCTACAAAGCTCATCTTTGGATATGTTGACACTATTGAACTTTCAGGAGGATTGACAGAGAAAAAAAAATCAAAATGTATCTAATTTGCATAATAATGGCGGCCATCTTGGATTTTAACGCTTAATTTATCCCGGGGTACTCCTGAAAGAACGCAAACATTTAGCGTTGTTTTTTAAAACTAGAATTATGCTCACACACATTAATGTTAGGATAGCATAGCCCTTTTTTCAAATTTGTGCCCCAAATTCTCAAAATGGCATAAATTTTGACGAAAAATGTTAACAAATCATTTTTTTAACCAAAAATG
Organism: Ophiura sarsii; assembly: GCA_035610835.1. Lineage (NCBI taxonomy): Eukaryota > Metazoa > Echinodermata > Ophiuroidea > Amphilepidida > Ophiuridae > Ophiura > Ophiura sarsii. The sequence continues at coordinate 57,932,342 of CM069449.1, forward strand.
AGCATTTTTCAAAATAAAAACTGCTATAAAAATTCAAACAAGAACAAAATTGCAAAAAAGGCTATGCTATCACCTGTATAATTATTTTTTCTATCTATATTCTGAATTACAGCTTTCTACATGCTTCCGTTCTTGAGAAAAGACCCCGGGATTGATCAATATGACCTTTTTGCGAAAACGGCGTTTGAAGTCTAGAAACACTGTTTTTAATTATTATGCAAATTAGGTACAATATTTACATTTTTATTACCATACTCAAATTTGCAATTTGAATTATCACAATTTTTGGTGGTATCTTTATGTCAATAGCTTCTTTATTTTTTAAGTTATGATATTTTAAAAGAAAATACCTTAGATATCACTGGTTGAGAAACAAAGAAATACATAAGATATGTTATACTAATATAAGCGAGAATTGCCTAAGAGGTTCGACTTTGATTTGCCGTAACTTTAAAACCGCAGCTCTGATTTATGTGAAATAAAAAACAGAAGAAAGAAGAATTTTAGCTGCTTCTTATAAGCATACTTTTCAAAAAGCCCATTTCGAGTCACTACATGGTAGACCATTACCTTAAATCACTAATGCGTTAATAATAAGAAATATGTAGATTCCATGGTTTTGGTAGACCCCTGCGATGTCTGTAATCAATTTGGATAAATATTCTAATACGGTAGTACATGATTACGACTATAATAGGAGTAAGGCCAAAATTTTTTTTTTGTTATATTGGCGTAACCCGCCCGACCCTAAAAATACGCCCGACCCTACACTTTTTTCTTTTTTTTCAGTGAAAAAAAAAAAAAAAAACCAACCGACCGACCCTAAAAAATAAAAAAATGAAGAAAAAAAAATGTTTTTTCTCGAACGAAATACGACGGTGCTTCTAACAAACAATAGGGAATGTTTAAACTCGGTTAACATTGTTCAAAAACAGCTGCTAAAAAAAGAAAAAAAGAAAAAAAAAAAAAAAATCCCTACCTACCTACCCTATTTTTGTTCAGCCCGTTACGCCAATATAACAATTTATTTTTTTTGGCCTAAGTATAATTTAAGGTAAGGTAAAGGTAAACCTTGTTTATATTCATGTAGTAAATGCGTTTCGCTATAGTCGCGAATCTTATTAACCTAATGTTTATGAGGTTGACCTTTGTCAATGTTTCGAAATAATGCTCATATTTGAGACATTGACAACCGTCTGGCGTCTAAACATAACAGTATTACTTCGTGTGTCTTCGCACGCTCCGTGTCTTAAAAGGGTACTTTATTGTAATAGTAGCAGTAGTAACATCATCCTGTAATAGCGGACGTGATAATAAAATAATAATATAACCTTGTGTTTGGTCATTTTGGTGTAAGTACTTTTATTTAAAAATTTTTATAATAAATTAACAGGTCAGTTCTCGAACCAGCCTTCGATACCGTGCTCTTGATCCAAGTGGTGTTTTAGGCCGTGCATAACGCGGAACGCGTCGCACCATGGGCAGTTTGTAGAGAACGCCCTAAACTCATCTGGTCTAAACCAACCGTTGTAGCAGTGGGTATGAACGCTTATTGCACAGCACAGTGTCATTGTCTTCGGGATTACAAATGGTCTACCATCGGGCGCGATGTCCCAAAACCACTTATAGCTGCCGAGTCTTGGGTGTTGACAAAGGAAGCAATGGAACCGTGGAGTTTGGGAGGAGTACTTTGTAAGCCTGTCGGTGTACCACTTGGATCTGATGAGCGCATTGGTATATAGGCGCACTAGCCGCGTCATCACAAAGCGTGGGCGCGCGGTGTCCCACAGGCGCTGAGGTCCGGCGGCGAGCCAACACTCGCTGGTCTCGCCGTCGTCACACGGTGCGGCCGGCAGGACTACGCGTGTATTGCGCTCGGCGAAGTCGCCGAGCGCAAGGACGGTTTTGTTGTTGTGTAAAAATTGGTCGTCTACGTCCAAACACCTGATGTGTGGCATCCTGTTCATTTTGGCGATCGCACGCTGGTGAGACACAGGAAAGTCTTGACCATCTTGGTCAAACCTGTCTGTGTCCCGCTGTGTGAGGCGCGCGATCGCGAAGATGGTCTGGAGAATGGTGCCGGAGGTTGCGTGCTTGATTAGGCGCTCTGCCCATGACCTCGCAATCGAGGAAGAGCGCCACATCAAGAAGCGCGTACTGCGGTACCATGTCTAGTATCGGGTGGAGGTCCTCGTCGCGGACCGTGTCGATGGGGTCCGCGGCCAAGAACGTCAAACAATCGAGGACGTGCCCCGCGTCAAGGGGATGCGGTGCCTAAACCTATTGGTATTCGTTTACCGGGGGAGTGGCTGCACGGCGCCAGTTCTTGCCCCTGGTGGCCGGGATGTGGATAATGAACGGATCGTACTCCGTGTATCTTGAAACCAGCGCGGCGTAGCCTGAATATTGTACGATTCGTTCAACATCCAAGTCTGAAAAGGATATTCTAATTTCTTGCGTGTTGTACATAATTCTCATGAACGTGGAAGTGGCCTGTAGGTGTGCATTTAACATTAAATGTCGACTTACATACATGTATATATGACTAAATACCCTCTGTGCAAGACCTAATGTTTATTTTTCAAATGTCTTTTCAAACTCTTTGCATATTTGAAATTCTGTCCACATTTTTGACAGTTATGGTGCTGTTCCGTTGAATGCGTCACATAATGACTCGTAAGATGTGTAGATCTTGTGAATGATTTACTACAATACTGACAACTGTATGGCCGGACTCCACTGTGCATGCGCTCGTGGTGAGTCACCCCTGATAGGTCTTTAAAGTCTTTTGGGCAATACTTGCATTTGTACGGCCGTTCGCCCGTGTGTACCATGCGGTGGCGCTTGTACAAATTGAACGTTCTGAATCGTTCCGAGCAGAAATCGCACTGGTGCGGTTTTTCACCTGTGTGTATCCTGACGTGTTCTTTTAGGAAACGATTCTCGGTGAAATCGTCTCCACAGGTGCTGCAAACATAAGGTCTCGGTTTGGCGGAGACCGCCCTCCGATTCTTACCTGTCGGATTGCCGATGTTTGTACAAGACTCAAGTTGGATCTGATTGGTTGAGAACACTTCTGGTGCCACCTGTTCAGAGCCACCAGGTGGCATAGAGGATACTGACAGTTCTTTGTGCTTCTTTGAGGAGACTTGTCCTTGCTGCTTCAATAATATGCTAGCGTTGCTGGTATGAGTTTTAGATTGGGACTGATCTTGTATGACGGATACAAATCGCTCTGGATCTTGGACCACCCGCTCTAACGAGTTGATAACGTTTTGCAGGGTAGATGACTGTTGAACAAAGTGTGGATTCTGAGAATTGGTATTTTGTGGGGTGTGTGCTAGATTTCTATTGTTTGTATTGTTGAAGTATTTTCTTCGAGTCTTGAATATCTGATTGCTAAGGTAGGCTTCATTCTGTGATAAAGCCTCGGTAGCGGCTATCACTTCCAACTGCTGCTGCGAATCGTTGCTGTCAGAGGACAGGGATGTCAAAACCGACGATTCTGAATGCTGCACGGGGTATTTATTTGAGTCTCTTCTTGGAGTATTCAATGTCCTATTGCTTATATAAGCATTGGCCTGTGGTAAACCCTCTGTGGTGGTGGGTGGTACCATTTCCCGCAATTGAAACATCTGTTGCTTTGACGGGGTGATCTGAGATGACTTGTGTGGATTCACATCTGTTTTGTCTGTATCAGATGTGGATACAATCGTCACTTCTGTGTCTAATACTGATAGATCAAATAAATAGTTGCTACCATCTTCATCACTGTCTTGATCTCGATCTTGATGGCTGTTTGAAGCAATCAATGTCTCGGCACCGGATTGCTGCAGTGAGCCGGGTTTCTGTTTCTTATGATAGTTCTTTTGTTTAATCCCTTGGTGACTTAGCTTGTGTCTTCTGAATGACGATTTGTATTTGAACTGGGTACCACATAATTCACATCTGAAAATATAAATCCATGATATAAAAAGATTGAACAGGAATTGTATACAGTGGGCAGGGTGGGCATAGCCAGGGGGCAGGGTGGGCGAATGCCAACATATTCAAGACGTGTTGGTCGAAATTGGCACTGTTGGTTGAGATTGGCACTGTTCGTTTGGGGAACAAATTGTTTTATGTTTTAATTTGTTTTCTCAGTTGGTAAATCTGAGATGAATATACCTGAAGGGATAAGAAGCACTATTCATTCCTGTTGTGCAGCGATGCAGGTCTTACAAGGTAATTGTTATGGTTGATGGCCAATCGATTATCATCATTCATTGTAATTTGTAGCATGACCTCATTATGTGAGTTACCGCGCTATTTCAAATGTAGTGTTATCCACACGTGTGTTATGATCTTCTAAACAACCTGAACACACTGTAGTATCGTACGGTTACCGACATACAGACTGTGATAGATTTCTAAAATGACTACGCATTTATATTGCTAGAATTATGGCATTTTAGAAGTATGCCAATTAAAGGTAGATGACCCGATCACATTTTCGTAACACAGAATTATTTCAAACATACAGAGATTTTCATATCATATGAAAGCTCGTATTTTTCTCATCATCATACTGAAATTTGACGGCCTAAATCGGTATAAGTACGGAGAAATCGATGAAATAACGTCGAATTACCGCGAATGGTGGTAACCACTGATATAGTTTGTGTACTACTCAATGGGTACAGTTCACAGCATCTTGTGCGTCTAAAATAAGAACCATTAGAGCTATGCAACTCAAACTTTGGAACGCAACTTTTTTAAGGATGACCTTTCATGTAGAATAGAAAACTTCAAGTTGAAAATCGGAACATCTACCTTTAAAACCTACTAGAGCCATAGTTCAACACATAAACAATGTATTACGATACTCAAAGTTTATGGTTTGTGTTTAGATGAAATATGAATTGAAATACAAATATTTAGATGTGGTTGAGCTGATACACTTATCTGTTGATGTATAAAAATACCAAATTTGCTGTGTTTCAATTCACATTAAATCTAAATTCTAAACACAAACCATGAACTTTGAATATCATAATACATTGTTCATGTGTTGAAGTAGGGCACTAGTAGGTTTTAATTGGCATACTTGTTTTTCTGAAATACCATAATTCTAGCTATATAAATGCGTAATCATTTTAGAAATCTATTTTTTTAGAATCCTTGTGCTCAGACAACAATTTTGTATGCTTGTCAGCTTAATTGAAGCAATTTGAATATTTGATCCCCAGTATGGCGGCCTTACGGGAATAAGTCAATATAGCCGTCCCAGAAGGCTCCAATTTTAGTATCCATCAAAAATCAAAAGAGTATGGTACGAGCAACATATGGGTCTAATTTGGTGCTTTTAGAAGAATGTGAACCAAATAATCACTTAGGCCCCCCACCCCCAACTATTTGGAAATGATAGCGCGCCACCTAGACCAGTTGCGACAACTATTAAGGTCAAGAGAATCGGGGTTTTGTCTTGGGAGTTACTTATCCCATAATTATATAATCGCTGCAAATGTGTACATTATATTCACAATAAGCCTTTTCCCACGAACATATTAATGATAGATCAACAAATAATTTTTTCTTTTGCTTGGGTTACAGGTTTTTTTTGTATTCCATTCAATCTATCTCAAAATAAAATAACAACATTTTCAGTCAGGAGTCCAAGAAAAAAAGTATGCAGCGCCCTCATGTGTCACCATACCTTATTTTTGTGGCGGGAGTTGTTTGAGTACAAAATCCTTCATATTAATCATTTTCTGGCTTGTTGCTGCGATTTCAGTGTCCAAATAAATGTAAATGGGCTCAAACTAGCTCATTTAAAAATAAAAATAAAAAACATTTATGACCTCAGTATTATAGCCCACTCCTATTTGTAGGCGCAATGACAGTGGCTATACGGATCGATCACCAAAAATGAGCCACTTCTGTGTGTGAATCCAACGACAGATGATCGCTGACATAGTCACTACTTATTAGCAACGATCGATCAGGGAACCTGTTTTTGGTCAGAAAATACCATGTACTTACTCGAAATGTGTCGCATTACTATGAGTGCGTAAATGCTCTTTGAGGTGCGTTGATCTGCGGAAGCTCTGCTGACACAATGTACAAGCATAAGGTCGTTCTCCTGTGTGGGTCCTGGTGTGTGTTATGACACCACTGCTATCAGCAAACTGCTGGAAGCAAACCTTGCACCGGTATGGTTTCTCCCCTGAAATAGACAATGTGGGAATGGGTGTTGGGAGCATAATTTCAAACTAAAGTGCTCAACAAAAGAAAGTTGTACACTTTGTTTAGGTCATTTAAAGTAACTTTCGATTATTTTTTTAACAAACAGGCTGGATAGACATTTGGATGAATCTTTTCGGCACATTTTGATACCAAACATAACACCTAACAACAAAGATAAACCATAATAAGCACCATTTATAGAAAATTAGTAACTTTTCAAAAGTCAAATTTGTGACAAATGTGATATCCATTAGGATTTTTTTAAACCTATGCGGCTATGCCAATCACTCACTCCTAAAGCCACAATATTTGAAAGGGAGCTGCCCACGTAAAAGATTTTTTTATTTTTTTATTACCATCTATAAACCTCTTCTGCATATTTTGCCATGTCAGAAAACCAAGTCCATGTGACCTGTTTTTCCAAACTTTTCCGATCTTGATTTTAAATAGTCTATAGTGTTTTAGCTTTTGCTTAACAGTAGATAGTCAGTGATCGTTCCCCTATCACCTTCCCAGCAACCCCAAACCTTAGGCCAACAGAATAATTATAATAAAGACATTGTTTGAAAAAAGACCAAGTGACCTATACTCAAAATCTCAATAATTTTGCAAACATTGGAAGATGTTTGAAATTTCATAGTTTTTTGCATTCAAATGTTCCACCATTTTAAAGACAGTTTTTAATAAAAGACCTGAATGCATCCTCTCATATGTCTGGTTAGAACCATTTTCACTTTAAATCTTGCCCCACAGAATCCACATATACATGGCTTGGCATTATCAGACATCTGGGCTTTAAGATGAATCCTCATACTGATCTGATCAAAGCTCAATAATTTTGTAAAAAATGGAAACATTTTGAAATTTCATTTTTGTTTGCATTCAAATGTTCCAACATTTTAGAGACATTTTTAATAAAAGACCAAGTGCCCTATTCAAAGAGGTCCCCCCCCCCCCCCCTTCCCAAAAAAAATTTGCATTGCTCGACTGACCTGTATGCGTCCTCTCATGTCTGGTAAGAACCTTTTTCACTTTAAATCTTGCCCCACAGAATCCACATACATATGGTTTGGCATTATCAGACATGTGGGCTTTAAGATGATTCCTCATACTGCTTGCAGCCAGTGTCTTATCACATAAGCTGCATTGCTGATGGGCTGGGGTGAAGGGATCGTGATGGTGTAGTATGTGTCTATTTAGGAGGCTCCTGGTACGAAAGGGTTTGGCACACACGGAGCATAGGAACGGCTTCACACCTGCATAACATATTGGAAATTCAACATTTCAGAAGAAATTTGTGAGACAATGTCCCTGATAAGGGTGTCATGAAGTAGTATACACTGCAAATTATGAGCGTTTACTTTTGGACAAACTAAAAGTAAACTCAAAAGTAAACGCAATACTAAACACTTATGTGAGCCAAACAACTAAGCTGTTTTCCACCCAGCCTCTTATCAATAACTGTCCCATGCATTATATCACAGATGGTGGAAACATCTGTGTTATATTCACTCACTTGGTCTTGGACCGTGGTTTGAGGTCAATTGGGTGCAAAATGCAAGAAACATTTAGTTTTGCATTTACTTTTACGTTTAGTTTTGAGTTTAGAATTGCGTTTACTTTTGAGTTTACTTTTAGTTTGTCCAAAAGTAAACGCTCATAATTTGCAGTGATAATTTAGGAAATTGGGTATACATTGCATTGTGTGCACATGTATACGTGTACGAGTCATGTAAGCATGTAATATGTATAGATGCATTGTCAGTAACTACAGTCAAGTCAAGTCTCAAAGTCAGAAAATTCATGACTCTATAAGCCTGGCTACTGGTGGTACTTCTCTCTTTAATAATGTAAAACCATTTGAACTAAAATAAGAAAGGATGATTTGGTCTATGGATTTTTTCAAAATCAGCTGAGTTACAGGAAGCAAATTTCTTTCAATATTTTTGGTTCTTACCTGTGTGGACACTACCATGTCTCTCCAGCTCAGACTTGTACCTAAACTTGACCCTGCATCCTTGGATTAAGCAGGCGTATTTCTTGATCTTACTACATCTTTGGTGGTGGTTCGCTAGACTCCGAGGCCTTACAAATGTCTTGCCACATTTCTGACATGTATTTGTGGGGTCATCTTTGTTGCCGTCTTCATTTTTCAAACTATGGTGTACATCCTGAAAATGTGGAAATTATGGGGTTGAACAATTTTACAAAAGTTACTGATACATTCTTGGATGGGACACTCATGTCTAAGAATGTAAACATATCGGGCTGTATTCTCATACATATTTAAACACAGTTTAAAACACATGTTTAACCCTTTGAACCCGACGAGCCGTTGCAGCGGCATATGTGGGGGTGTACCGTATTCCCAGGAAGACGGTGTAGCGGCTTTGACGTACATGTGTACCATCAACCCAATTCTTGCATTGTGTACCGTAAAACGGCGTGAATAGGGACATGAAGGCCCCATGTTCCTATTCACCCCGGTTTACGGTACACAAACTGGCCGGGTGATATTTAAAAAGCTGTTCCCATTTTGTCCCTATATTCACCCCATGTAGACCAGGCTAAAAGTGAGCTAGGTATCACTTGGAGGCGTTCTTTATCTCATGTGGTTTTTCTAGACCAGAATTTCATGAGGAATAAGAATATCTTTGGTAATCAGCCCAAATCCTGAACGCGCCCCCAGGAGACAGCAAAATCCAAAATGGCCGCCATACAGGGGCCCCAAAATTCGAATGGCTTCAATTAAGTTAAAAAACATACCAAATTGTTCGGCTGAGCACAAGGATTCCAAAAATGTATAGTTTGTCCCACTTCCGATGTTTGGTTAACGAGTTGTCGGGCAAAACGTTAAAAGGTCGTTGACCTTTGCATATGGGGTCAAAATTTAAACGTGCTCCGATTTTGAAAAACAATCTCAAATTGCTCGTATGATCACAAGGATTCCAAAAATGGTAGTTTTTACCATCTAGCGTGTCTGTGGTACCTAATAAAGGGGTCAAAAGGTCCGGTTACATATTTACCTATACGGAACCTGACCTTCTGACCCCTTGATAAGGTACCACAGACACTCTAGATGGTAAAAACTACCATTTTTGGAATCCTTGTGATCATACGAGCAATTTGAGATATTGTTTTTTAAAATGTTGGGGCCCCTGTATGGCGGCCATTTTGGATTTTGCTGTCTCCTGGGGGCGCGTTCAGGATTTGGGCTGATTACCAAAGATATTATTATTCCTCATGAAATTCTGGTCTAGAAAAACCACATGAGATAAAGAACGCCTCCAAGTGATACCTAGCTCATTTTTAGCCTGGTCTAATGTCCCTATTCACCCCGTGTTACGGTATTGTTTTATCCATTTCCTGCAAAAATCAATATTTTGTGTTACCCCCGGAATGGCTGAGCGGTACATCCTGACCGGCACAGCCAGGGTTCAAAGGGTTAACTTTCGTTTAACAAAACACAATTCTCGAAGATTTGGTCACTTAAACACGCGTCTATCTCACTCAAAAGTATGGGGTATTTTAACCTTGAATGATTACTCAACCATGTCTGGTGCAAGCTGACGTGCAGATTGTGTAGTCAATATCTATTGTAACCCATTTGGGCCACAATCAATTGAATACCTGCATACAACACATGACCACTCTTAATCACGTTTTGTTACAAACACATCGTTTAAAAGATAACTTGCGTTTTAATTTAGACAGTTTTATTAAGCTAAAACAATGTTTAGTACAAGAATATGGCCCTGTGGGACAAACGATTTGGGTTCTACATTCATGTACATATTGTATAAGCTGTCATGCCGGGATGATTAAAAGCTTTTATAGCCTTTTTAGTCCATAATCCCCCAATGAAAGTGTGTGTGTGTGTGTAGGGGGGGGGGGGGGGGGGGGGGGGAGGGGCACTTATCATGCTTTAAGTATACATGTACATGACCACAGATTTTCCAAACACCCCCTAAATGCAGAAGGGAAAAAGTGTACTTTAGATCATAGATACTGGAATTAAGCATTGCCAGTATCACTCGATATTGGTACGAATTTACTGTTCCAGTATCAGTTGATACACCAAATTGTGAACCAGTATCAAGCGATACTATCGGGCACAAGCGATACAGGCAATACTGGTACATATGTTCCCAATAGTGATTTGTCCCAGTATTGAACAATATTGGTAATTCTTGCATATTTTCGGAAGGTTGATTGATGAATTAGTGCTCAAATCTGCCAACATGATCTCATTTCCTGGGTATCATTGATGATGCTATCTATCTACCTGAGTGCATCATAATTTATCCTTAAACAAACGCGACATGTTCTTTGCAGTACTATAGGACTTCCCTATCCCAAAATTAATAGTATCCCTATTCCCTGGTATTAGGCCTCTGCGCTAGTGTTAGATTAAAGGAATATTATGTGATCCTTCCAGGGAACGCCCTCAACATCGAAACAAAAAATTGAAAGCAGATTTTCTTGCAGATTTACATTTCTGATCATAAATAGTATACATTCCAAGTTACAGGGCGATACGATTCTTAATTACTTCAAAATCATGATTTTAGAGTGAAAATAAACTGTCGGGTTAACACGACAGTTTATATTTTCACTCTAAATTCACTCTAAAACCATGATTTTGAGGTAATTAGGAATCGTATCGCTCTGTAACTTGGAATGTATGTACTATTTATGATCACAAATGGGCATAATTCTGTTATACCCTTCACACCAACATCGGTTAGTATGCGTCGTTCTTAAACATCACACACTATAAATAGGCTGTGAAGGGTATAACAGAATTACTCCCAGAAATGTAAATCTGCAAGAAAATCTACTTTCTAAAAAAAATCATGAATAGAGGGCGCTCTCTGGAAAAGATCACATAATATGCCTTTAAAATCTATAAAAATCTCCCCACAATTATTTTACCCTAGTGTTTTGTGATTATACATCTGCACTGTACCTTGAAGCTTCCTTGTGTACTACCTTGATGTTCCTTGCTAGATAAGGATGTTCTGATTGGTAGTGCTTCTGCCATTTCTTTTGCCAGACCTAACTTCTATAGCTTGCATTCAATTTCTGTCAGCATACATCTTTTGACATCTTTGGTTTTGTAGAGCAGTATCCATTGGTGTGTTTACTTTTGTAGATTAAGTCTAGGTGGATGCTACTTAGTACTTGTTGGTCAAGAATACTCTATTTTAAAAAGGGGAAAATCAAATAAATCAATCATGGTTTCATGATGCAAAATAATAATAACAAATTGCTTCATTATATTTCCAACTTGCATTTCATTTGGAGGGAAGCATTGTTCGAATACCAGCGAGTCTCCCCTTATTTGTACAACAAGTATGAATAACAGTGAGCGCAGGCGCGTAGCCAGCATTGTCATTCCGGGGGGGGGGGGGGGACAAACATCAATATCGTCCCTATTTTTAAGAGAGGACCAGACGTCGCAAAAGGAACACAAAAAGGTTGCCCCAATTTTTTTTCTAGTCACTTACCTCGTGAATTTCACGTAAGTGGGGGGGGGTCAAAAATGCGCACAGTCCAAAAAAAATTGCACAGTCCAAAAAAATTGCACAGTAAATGTACTACATGAACAATTTCTCGTCCCCATTTTTCCGCTTCTCCGTCCCCATTTTAGGTGTCTGGGGGGGGGGGGGCAGGGGGGTGGGGGGTAGGGGGGCAGGGGGGGGGGTAGGGTGGGGCTCGAGCTGGCGGTGGGGAAATGGGGGGTGGTGTCATGACTGGGGATGCATCCCCTTCTATAGTGCCACCACTGCAAACAACAGTTGTACAATTAGCCTCTGCCAAATTGAAAATAACCCAACTGAAGAATCACACTAAAGAAAGATGTCCACTACGCATATAAATATACCTAAACATTTTCTACTACATGTATATAGTTTGAAATATTCAGTTTTTATCTCTCCGCAAGAAAGTAATCTAAGCGTACACGCGTAATTATGGCCACACACACACTGTTCTGGTCGCACGCACGCTTTACTCATGATGCACAGTGCGCTTGTTGCCTTCAGCACGCCCGCGTTCTTCTTTATTCATTCGCTGCTGTAAAGAATTTAGAAGGCTTCGCCAGTGGCGTATATACCCAGCTTTTGGAAACTGGGGGGGGGGGGGGCACGACCATAGTTGTACCGACTAGAGGCATGATGTACCGACTATTATTTTTACAGACTCCCAAAAAAATCGTAAAAAAACATGCACAATTTTTTCCCCGTCAGCAGCTGAAAGTGGGGGGGGGGGGAGGGGGGTAGCGATGAACTTGTCCGCATGACCAGCCGAAAAAATTGCATGGTCAAAATCGCAAATCTAGTTATAATCGCAAATCTACCTTTAATCATCACATAAATTCATATCATAATAATTGTATTAATAATTTAAAATAAATAAGCTTATAATAATTGACTTAGTCTTAAGTTATAATATTATTAAATTAAAGGCAGAGGCTATACAGCCGATGATCGGTCAGCCATTTCGGCAGAGGCTATACAGCCGATGATCGGTTAGCTATTTCCGCAGAGGCTATACAGCCGATGATCGTTATTGTGCAATGAATATAGCAAAGGATATCAGTCACTATCAGCCGGAATACATGTAGGCCTGACTCCTATCTCTTATTGTTTGTTTGATTATGTTTGTTTGTTTACACAGTCAGTACGTCCGTGCAAGGAGTTATAACTCCTTGGTGCGTGTTTCATATGGCCCGTACGGACACACACGCTTGGGACTTGAACAAAGGGACCAGGCTCAAGCAAAAGCTCGGGTCAGGCTTAAAAAGCCTATATTTTGCGGCATACATGCTGGCTGAATTAAATCAAAAGATTGAAAATCTCTGTTTTTTCACACTTACAGATTGACTTTTATTTTCAATCTATTTACTATTAGATTGATTTTTAAAAACACGATGACAACTACAATGACTCATGAGTAGCTTTGAGTCAATCTGGGATAAGATTGATAACATTTTACTATTACCTGCCATGATTTTATACTGGACTCTACACGTACCGTCAATCGCGACTATTAGTATTATAGGGGTGTTTCCGTAACCTGACATACTTTATCTGACAGTTTTTTTAGGCGTTTGATGAACTCCCGAAATAAATGGCTATTCCATCAAATAAACTTACCCCTCTGAAATTATAGGCTGTACCATCAAATAAACTTACCCCCTGAAATGGCTATTCCATCAAAAACTTACCCCCCTCTGAAATTAAAGGCTGTACCATCACATAAACTTGCCCCCTGAAATGGCTATTCCATCAAATAAACTTTCCCCCTCCTTAACTCACCACTCTGAAATAGAAGGCTGTTCAATCAAACTTACCCTCTGAAATGACTATTCCATCAAATAAAGTTTATTTGATGGAATAAAAAGGCTGTTCCATCAAATACACTTACTCCCTCTGAAACAAAAGGCTGTTATACTCTTATTCCCTCTTCAGAGGGGGTAAGTTTATTTGATGGAATAGCCATTTATTTTAGGAGTTCATCAAACGCCTAAAAAAACTGTGTCAGATAAAAGTGTGTCAGATAAAGTGTCAGGTTACGGAAACACCCGTATTATAGGGACACGCCGCCGCAGGATATGTTTGGATCTGATTTTTAAAACATCTGCTTTAAAACTAAAGGTGTACATGACCAAGGGCGTCAATCCCAGTGTTTTTCAATTTGATAAACTATGTTTTTGAACGAAAAACGGTGTTTATCGTGTGCTCCTAGGAAATAGCAGGAAGAAGTATTGAGGAAGTCAGGAAACCCTAAAATTGTACAGGATCCAATTGGACTTTTAAGTGAGGACATTCCATTCTCCTGAGGAAGAAAACACTTTCTGCAACCCCTGTCCAAATCTCAATTTTGATAAGAGAAAAGTGTGTGTGTTGTTGAGGGGGGAGGGGGCAGGAGACTTTGGATCGGGTCACACACCTTTAATGGTTATGGTGTGTTTGTTTTTCAATAATAAGACTGCAATAACTAGACGGTAATACAATCAAATATCCTTTATTAACACTTAACACAATAGAAAACAACTAGCACCAAATGGACAAAGTTGAGCATCATTTACTACATGTATAGAAAAGTGCCAAGAAGCCAACATGCATGTAGGATCCTGTGTGTTCTGTTTATATTCTACCCGATGATCGGTTGAAGCATAAACTTCTATTGTTTATGGTTGAAGTAAAACTGCGGATAAGCAGACGACGGTGGCTACGAACGGCCGTTAATTTTGAATTTCCGTTGGTTTCAATGTAACAATGGATTTTGATTATATGACCCCATCATAAAATTCATCATAGGTTAGAAGAAAATTTTTCCAATCCAAAACCGTTCGGGATGGCTAATCATCCCAATTGTAAATGCTATTTTTTGAATTTAAACCGTTGTTAAGCGGTCGTCCCATTCACTTGATCAGGTAACCTCGTTCGCATATTTTAACCTGAATACTCGTGAATACGCCTATGTCCAGCGTCGTCTGCGGATAAGGACCAGGGATTTTACCCCCTCTACGATGATCGGCTGTATAGTCTGGTACACATTGGCCATCCGATGATCGGCTGTATAGACACTTCCTAAATTAAAATAAATCAGTTATTGTCTGTAGTTTTCCCTTGCCCTTTTTGTGTTGATTGAAGCGTCTGATGTATAACATGGAGACGTATCAATGTAGACTTATTTTCTGTTAGTGTTATCGTCCCTATGTTTAAGATCAGTACACTTTTACTGAAATAAACTGAATGTTTCTTACCTTTTTTATCACTGATCGAGAGGCGAATGCAGCTGAGCAATACCAATGGGGCTATACGTAGCTTGTCTCCCAAACAACGACGAATGATTTTAAGGGCACAAGACTGGTTTGAACTTTGAATGGGATTCAATTAAGGTATGGGATTTGTCCAGGGTGGTTGGTTTTGTTCATGCCATAAAATGTTGAAAGATTTTAGGATTACATGTATGGTGGGATTTGTAGAGGACCTATGCCATTATCGTTACAGATTTCACAAAACCTTCAAACAGTGCTATCACACCCCGGTGGGGGGGTGGGGGCACTCAACTTTTTTTGGGGGTAGGGGTGTGCCCAGTGGCGTAACAGCCGGGGGGGGGGGGGGGGGCACAGTGCCCCCCCCCCTGAAGGTGCTCAGCAGAAAATTCAAACCTACCCACCAGGAAAAATGGGGGGAAGGGAAAAGAGGAAAAGAAGGGGGAAAGGGAAAGAAAAGAGAGAGAAAGGAAAAAGGGAGGAAAAAGAAAAAGGAAAAGGAGAAAAAAAGGGGAAAGAAAGAAAAGAAAAAAGGGAAAGAAAGAAAATTTTGCAGTACAAAAAGCACAACAGTCAACAAATTGTTGACTGTTGTGCTTTTTGAACTGTGAAATTGTGTGACCGTGCGAAATTTTGTGTCCGTGCGGATTTTTTTTTTGACCCTACCCCCCCCCCCCCCCCCCCCCTTACTTACGTGAAATTCACGAGGTGACTGACTGGGAAAAAAATTGGGGCAACCTTTTACGAAAAATTCCAGGACGGAATTATTCTAACCAGGATTTTTTTGGGCTGTGCCCCCCCCCCCCCCCCCCCTGACAACCAACCTCTGTTACGCCCCTGGGTGTGCCGCACAGGGTCTCAAAAAGGGGGCTACAGAACTGAACTGAGTGGATTTTATGACAAAAAATAGGGTCTTAGGAACTGATTTTTCAAAAAAATAGGTCTTGAGAACTGGCCTATAGTTCAATTTTGATTAGCAAGAACGCAAATTTTCGATTGGTTTTGTTGTTGTTTTAGAACGCAAAATGTTCAAAGAATTGGGGCTTTGGAATGCAAAATTTGGTGATTTTTGAATTTTCAATAAAATTGGGGTCTTAAGAACTGATGCAGGCTCAAAAGGGGGGTCATAAGAACTAGCAGCAGAGGGTGAAAAAGGGGGTCTTCAACGCAGCACGTACATACCTATACTCTTTTCCAATATCAGTGCCCACCCCCCGGGTATCAAACCCTCAGTGGTGGCCCTACATGGGTGCAAGAGGGGGCCTTCCCCCCCCCAAAAAAAATGCCCTAAGATTATGCAGTCATAATGAGAACAATATGGGGATTCCTTTGATATCAAAATATTGCAATGTGAAGAAAAAAATCATCACCAGTGAAGGTTATGCCCCTGAACCTCAACATATTTCCCCACTTATAACTTATCCCTACGAGGTGGAGTTTTGATGCAGCATGGGATAATCGATGATTTCCCCTTAGACAGCCATTTTCAGCTACTTTTTATGAAAATATTAGTATGACAATTGAGCATTTAGTGGGCAAAAACTCGTAAGATCTACCTTATTTTGTTTAAAGATAAAAACAAAAACATTGTACACAACTGATCATAATTTTATTTTTATTTCACCTTTCTCATCTGTTATTTCACCTGGTCAGGGACTTTGTGTGGTACATGTAGGTGTACATGAAATACAACCAATATTTTTTTAAACAAAACAAGCCAAGATTTTTGCCCAGTAATGCTCAATTATCAGCGCTTTCATAAAATATAAATTTATATGCTTAAAATATATTGAATATATTGTCAGGGGTATGCCAGTGAGCTTGCCGATCGGGTCCACTTTTAAATGAAAATTTGGTCAGCATAGAACTGGTGGCGCTATACTGATCAGGCGTGATTGTAGCAGACGACACGACGCTGGCCACGCGTCTCTCAGACGACCCAATTTGTCAACGGGAGTGCACTATTTTGAATTATTTTTAACAGTCATCGCCCGGTTAACGATGACAATTCTTCTAATTATGATGAATTTGTCAAAATGATAAGATTAACATTCGCGATTACGTGTTATTCACCTTATTTATTACGTATTCAACATTTAGGTTTCGCGTGGCCACCGTCGTCTGTGTAAATCCACAACGCCCTCAAACCTATGCTGACCAAATATTACGTTAAACCTGGTTAAACACTGTTAAACGCGTTCAACGCCGGTCACCGACACATTCGATGAATACCATAATTTATGTAATTTATGCAAACGGCCCCGTTTTCGCTACGTGTGTTAGTATAGGACTTTCCTATCCCAAAATTAATAGTATCCCTGATATTGTATTAAGTAAATACATGTAGGTGAAAAATGGCTGTCAGAATGGGCTACCTTTTTTAACCACCCTGTATTTCACATAAGATTGTCTCTTACTTCAATTGAACAATAAGGAAGCTAAAGGGAAGTGGTGGTGTTGACAATTTTAAATGTTTAAAAATTCACTTCAGAATTCAAGATGAACATTAAAATTGCCATTATTGTTGTTTCTACTAACAAAAACACAGCAACACTTGATAACAATACCATCGCTATTTATTGAAAAATGCCCTCTATGCAAATATGGTTCGCGTTATGTATCACGCGTACTGCAGGGGGATACTGTCGGACGCAAAATGCTGATCTGCCAGAGATCAGCATTTTTTAATCAACATTTTGTTGTACAAAGAGGGCTGATTTTTCTTAATCCTTATAGGTGTAAGTTCATACATGTAATACAATTCGTCGCTGTTCTGACATACCGGCACATCACAACAGAAATAAGTAAAGAGATGTGCCGGTATGTCAGAACAGCGACGAATTGTAAAAATATACAAATCCCATTTTGTATCATATATTTTTGTAATTGAGGGCGCTGCCTCCACCACATCTCTTAATGCCCCTTTAAAAGGCCCATGCAGGTATTGATTTTTGTAGAAACCATATACAACTATGTATTTGTCTAACAACCCACAGGAATACCCATAACAGTTTTCAAAATCTAAGATACATTTATAACTACTCCCTTTTCCCCCTAAATGTCACAATTGACATCCATCACCAGATATGCATTTATACAAATGTATCACCTTTTTGTGAAAAACTATCCATTCTGCATATTTTTGTTTGTTTGCTTATTATTTTGTGATTTATTGTTTTTTCCCGGAGCATGAGATTCACCTCTGAAATGCCCAACGTGAGCATACCAATTCATAAGCAAATTTATCAGCTATAGTTTGATCAGTTCTAAATTGGCGAAGCCTCTTGACACAACATGCGAATGAATACAGAAGGAAGAGGGCATGCATGAAGGCAACAAGCGCATACTGTGCATTTGTGATGTGTATGCGTCCAAAACCGCATACATGTGGCTATAATTGGGCACATACGCTTGGATTACTTTTGCGTGCGGAAAGGTACATAACGAATATTTCTCGCCAATTTGGATCTGATTACACTATAGAATATAAGCACTGTTATCATTATTAGAAATTAACTGAGCTCAGAATTATAACAAAACTGAGCAACTTTCATTTTTGGTGCAACTGTTGAGTACAATGCACTATATTTTGTCAAAGAATTGATACATAGCTATGGCTGGGACATACATGTAGATGTACCCTATTTCCTATAATTGAGCATCATACCATTGGTTTGCGTTGCATTCAGTAGTCGCCTCTGTTTTTCTAACTACACTTTTTTCCTGCAATTCTTCTCATGTGTCCGAAAGTTGGACCCATAACGAAAACGTTTTGCACAAAATTGACACATATACGGCATTTCAAGAGTGTGTATCTTCATGTGTTCTTTCAGGGTGAACTTCTTGTAGAATCCTTTTTGGCAAACATGGCACTTAAGTTCTCTCTTGCCATGAACCTTCAAATGCTCCTGAAGAGAGGACTTTGCTGAATAGCCCTTATCACATAGTGTGCATACAAAAGGCTTATCCCCAGTGTGTTGTGATCTTTCATGAGTCTCAACGTCTCTTTTGGAAACAAATCTCTTAGGGCAATGTGAACATTGCCTGGTCTTGAGTGTCTCCTTAAACTGCACATGAACTTTTTTATGATGTGCCAACCTGGAGCTGTCTGTGAATCGCTTCTCACATTGATTGCACTGGTATGGCAATTCACCCGTGTGTTTCCTCACGTGAGCGGTCAAGCTCTGTTTACGCGAGAACTGTTCGGAACACGAATCGCATTTGAATAATTTCAAACCGGTATGGGTCGCCATGTGGATCTTATACTCTGCCAATCTATTGTAACCCTTACCGCAGTCTTTGCAAGTGTATCGGTATACGCCCTGATGTTTCCCTTTGAGATGAAGCTGGAAGTTTGCGTTATCCTTGTAGGATTTCTCACATAGAGGACACTGGATTTTGGTTTGATTCAATGAAGATGAGTGTAACCGTTTGATGTGACGGGCTACATCATTTTTTCTTTTAAAACATCTTCCACAATGATGACAGGAAGGGTTGTCTTTTGATTCATGCAGCTTCTCATGGGCTTGCAATTTACTCTTAGCCCCAGTGCTGAAAGTTGCTGGGCATTTTGGACATTTTAACATATGATTTAATTGTTTGATATCCGCAACAGAGGAATGCTGCAATTTCTGATCCTCAACAGACAACAAAGTGGTAATGCTATTGATATTTTGAGGAATTGGTCCAGAGAATGTTTCATTCATAACAACCGTTTCTTTACTTCCATAACTACCATTATTAGAAGACACTGAATAAACCTTCACATTAACTGGGCTATTACATGAATTAGAACTCTTATTATGTTTACATTCATAAATGGACTCATCTAAAGAGATAACCTTAAAGTCTGCCTGCAACAAATTAATGCCTGCATTTGCCAGAGCTTGTAGAAGAGAGACACTGCTGTTTTCTTCTTGAGAATCTGGTACCATTATTAAATCTGCAGACTCAATATTATTCTCCTGTAAACCACTTCTATCTGGTGACTGACTGGTTAGATCTTGCAGAAGACGATCAATGTCTTGAACAGGTTGTCTACTACTGGACAGTGTGATTTTTGCCATCTCAGAAGTTTGATGCTGATGAGACTCCAGTGAACCATTACTGACACTTGGTGATTGATTGGAGATGTAATGTAAAAGGTTGGTAGAGTCTAGGGAAGACTGACCATCTTGGCCCATATTTGGATGGCTTGCTTGAAGAGGAACGTAGTTTTGTGCATTGTGTTCATCTTTCTTGTCCAGGTCGGCAACCTCAACGAATTGTACCTGGACCAATATATCTTGCGACTGCTCATCATGAGTAATTTGTAAAACTGCTTGTTCGTTATCTGCTTGAACCTGTTCACTAGTGGTATACCTGAATCTTTCTTGTAATTCTTCAGCCTCCATATGCATTATCTCGTGAACTCCACCAATATGCCTCACAGTTTCTTCAGCATATTGCTGATGAAAGGTATTGTTCTCTGAAGGCACTAACAGGTTATCTTGTACTTGATCTTGTACAGGTGATTGACTTTGCTCTCGCACACCGATGTTTGTATATTGTCCATCACTTTGAGCGACCACCTGCTGTAAGGCTTCCACACCTTGTGAATGCTGGTCGCTATTGTCTTGGTCTTTTGCAGACGATTGTAGGACATGTGCTTGCAACGTTACAGCGGTATGTTGCTCCATATTGCTTTGCAACTTGGCATCAATATCCTGTGCAGAAATTACACCTGGTGATTTCTCATCTTAAAGGTGTGCTGATTGGCTTTGCATTTCCATGGTACTGTTGGTATACATGTATAACTTCTTCATCATTTATGTCTCTGCACAATGAGCAGCTTTCCATACACCTGCAAGGATAAGAGAAAACAATAGATTTACATTGATGTTTACCTAAAAGTTGTGTGGACAAGGGGATACCCACTCCCTTCCTTAAATTGTTCCCATCTAGCTGTTGCCTTATTCTTGAATTCATCCGTCTATTTGAACAGTGTTACAATATAATGAAAAAGTCGCCTCATCACTCAGCAAAAAAAAATACTGGGAAACTTGTAATTGACTTTCATTAGCCTTATGACTTACAAAATGTAGTCTTACCAAGGAGTTAAAGTAAACAATTCCTTGGTCTTACTTAAAGTCCCGGGGAGAGGGGGGGGGGTTAATTAGTGGATGAGATTACGAGGATGTGCCGCCAAATATGGTCCCATTTTTCACCTTCTGGTAAATGAATCAAAGCCATTTTTGGTAAATGTATGGGTCTGAAAACATTTTACACTTTTAAAAAGTATTTTCATATATATTGCAATTCAGTTCAACACTGATGTATGACGATTGACGGTGGGGGTGCGTCATTTGAGACAGTCATGGTGCGTCACAAAAATTGACTAAGGATACCGTCATTGTTTGACAAAGGTTCGTCACAATTGTGGCAATGGTCCATCACAATTGTGACGCAGGGGTGGGGTGCGTCATGGGGCAATGTCTTAATTGGTAGACTTCCCGTAAGGCCAAAAATTTTTTTTTGTTATATTGGCGTAACCCGCCCGACCCTAAAAATACGCCCGACCCTACACTTTTTTTTTTTTTTCAGTGAAAAAAAAAAAAAAAAAACCAACCGACCGACCCTAAAAAATAAAAAAATTAAAAAAATAAATGTTTTTTCTCGAACGAAATACGACGGTGCTTCTAACAAACAATAGGGAATGTTTAAACTCGGTTAACATTGTTCAAAAACAGCTGCTAAAAAAAAAATTTAAAAAAAAAAAAAAAAAATCCCTACCTACCTACCCTATTTTTGTTCAGCCCGTTACGCCAATATAACAAAAAAAAATTGTTGGCCTAAGTGATGTGCACATGCTCATAACAATTAAAATTTGTTGTTGTAGTACACAGTTTATTCCGTACTGGACGTCTAGCAAGATATAGCCCGTCATGGTACATAAAGTGATGCACCATTCCGGGGGTGGTCGGATAGTGTGTCATACAACTGACATGTGCATTACACTGTATGAGAGTTCATGTATGTTGAAATGGTTGTTAAAATGTTATATTGTAGGACAGACCTCTATTGAGACTATCTATTCTAAGGGACCGTTCATAAATACTTTGGTGGTGGGGGACTGGATTATTTCATTTTTGGTATTCAAAACTTGAGTGACCCCCCCCCCCCCCTTTCACCATGCCACAAACTTTTTGACCCCCCCCCCCTGTATTATGGATCTACACCTAAAACTTTCTTGTCCCCCTTTGCAAAGTATCAACACTTTTTGCTGCCCCCCCCCCCATAATTATCCAGCGTAAATTTGACGTCCATACACCTTAAATTAGGAGCGTTTACTTTATGACAAACTAAAAGTAAACTAAAAAGTAAATGCAATTCTAAACACAATAAGTAAGTTACTCAAAACTAAACTTTTCTTGCATTTTGCACCCAATTGACCTCAAAGCACGCAAAGTGAGTGAATATAATCACAGATAATTCACCATCTGTGATTTATTAATAATAGAAAATAAGAAAATGCCAAGGGCAACACGACCCTGCTAACACACAACGTTCTTAAAACGTTTAAAACGTTTAAAACGTTCTTAGAACGTTTTTAGAACGTTGTGTGTTAGCAGGGGAGTCTGTGGGCCGAGTCGCCTTACATTACATGTTTGGCAAATTGTCATGTAGGTCGAGTTGTCTTATCGCTGAGTTGTCTCGAAGGCCGAGTTGCATTGGCCGAGTTGTCTCAGTCAAAGCCTAAAAGGCCGAGTTGTCCTGATTCCATTCTAAAGTAAAAGCAATAGCTTTAATTTAAGAATGTTAATTTACCTGCATGGTTGACTACCGATACTCTACCAGCAGGCTCCAGTTTAATTGATGTAAAATCATCGAAATCATGTAAATCACCACCAAAAGCCAACCCTTCTTTTCTAAACATCAACCACTGATCAACTGATGCTGCAGCTGCTATCTATCATCAGTACAATTACACACACTATAGCAGACGCACCAGTGTAATCGAAAACTAAATAACACTTCGCAGAAATCGTCAATTCCGGATCTGCGGTAGAGACGCATTTTGCCATTATTTGGGTGACGAGCTTTAAATAAGCTAAATTTTAATCATTTTGCTTGATCTTTTTGCTTTTTGATAACTTTACTAAATTTGTTTGTTTTAAACTCCTATGCGAATGGATGCATCGGAATCATCGGTGAGTGCAGTGAAGTGTTCTCTCATAAGTGTGCTATTTGTTCACATTTTTTACCCTTTGTCATGCTTGTACCAAAGTCTAAGATATGATGTCCGGCCCACACAGCCTTGAAGCCAATGAAATGCTTGCAAACAAGTAAGCTTTTTATGAATAAGCTTATTTGACTTGAACTTACTGAACATACTGAGGTGCCACACTCTTGGTACTTGGTACTTGGTAGGTTGGTCCTCCAAAACACTCATCTGAGTTTTAACTGGAGGTGCGGATAGGGTAGGGTGGACTAATTTGTAGATGGGGGGGGGGGGGGGGGGGGGGGGGGGGGGGGGTGAGGTGATCATATCAAATCGTTTGGGGCCATTCAAATAAACTACTAAACGCAAAATTTCTATTGTAGAATTTCTTTTGAAAACCCACGAAAAATCCTCCTAAAATGCTGGCCGTTTACACTTAAATTGTCATAAATAAAAATATATAATTCGGAACCCCCAGTAATCGACCTCCATGTGAAGCTAATAATATTCTCTCTCGAAATATATTTTTTTCAAGTGCATATATATTACAGTCGAACCGAAAATAATTTTTATCTGTGTCAAATTTCAGGAAAAACATGCGCCGTTCTGTGCTTGAAAGCTCGCGTTACACAGAGTTTTTAGAAATTCGAGTCCTACCCCGGGTTCTTATGGACGCCTTAAAGGTCCCAAGAGGGCGGCCTAATGCCTGGTAATCGGGTTTGAGATGAAGCTAAATAAATTTCCTGGTTCCTCGTGCAAAAATTAATCTGATTGGATAATCAGGGCGACCGTAATTAACATTTAAAGGGTCAGAGGGTAATTTATTGTAAACTGGCATTTCCCATATCTCCCGTGTTGAGAACAAACGGTACTATAGAGAATGTGTTTGAATTGTGGTGGCCTTGTGCATTGTTGCGTAGTCGGGCGTTAAGTGCTTAGATAAATACAACCTGAAAGCAGGTTAAAGTCGGCATACATAAAGGTCCCTTAGAGCTCAAAACGTTTTGATATGGTCAGGGCAGTTTTGAATTGGACAGGGTTAGTGTGGATGACAGTCTCTGGTTGAAGCTGGTTCCAGTCACGCACTGTTCTCATGAAGTAGGAGTTTGCGAATGTCTTTGGTCTGTCCTAGTTTGGGTTTGTTGGAATGGGTTGTTATGTCCTTTTCGTGCTCTGGTTGGTTTAGGCAATAGGTTGGGTGTAGTGTTCGTGTTTTATGTCCAGGTGACCGTTTATCATCTTGTGGAGACAAGTGAGACGATTTGTTGTTTGCGCCTGTCTTGTAATGATGGCCAGCCCAGTGAGGTGAGGATATTTGTGATGCTAGTGTCCTTACCATAGGTGTTTGTCACGAACCTTGCCGCATGTTTTTGGACTCGCTCAATCAAATTTATGTTTTTACTTGTGTGGGGATCCCAGGCCGCCGTTGCATAGTCGTCTAGGTGTGGTCTGACTAGTGTTTGATATAATTTCTCCTTCACATCTGGCTTTGCATGGTAGAAGTTCCTTCGTACAAAGTTTAGCACTCTAGTTGCTTTACCCGTTGCGAACTCAGTTTGTCTGTTCCACCGGAGGTCTTTCTGAATAAATCATCTTGGTTGCCTGTGCAAACCATATATTAGTTGTGTGTGGCAAGGGTGAGGGGGCTATTTGCCCTTACCCAAATGTGACATGAAGTTAAGTTAAGTTAAACAGTTTTTAAATTGTGGGTGTGCTCCCAGCTGACTCTTTGGCTGAAAGTGTATTTTCTGGCGTCTACCCTCATGTGTTGTTGGTTTTGGAGCTTGTATGAATGACCTCTGGTTGTTGTATTATCAGCTAACTGGAATAGATCTGATGAGTTGATGTTATCGATGCCATTGAAGATTCTGTATACTTGGATTAAGTCTGCTCTCCTTGCTCTGTCCTCTAGGGTCATGAGGTTAGTTTCTTCAGTCTTGACTTGACTTGAGGATTTGATAAAATGAGAATTTTACAAGTGGCGGCGCTACAAGGGGGGGGGGGGGGACATGCCCCCAACAATATTTGGCCACTTTTCCCAACAACAAAAAAAATATATTTTATTTAGGCCTCGGCAGAAGCTATACAGCCGATGATCGGGCAGCTATTTCAGGAAGTACTATACAGCCGATGAGTGGATTCGAATAGCCCTGCAGGGCCTTCTAAATTGGACTCACTAAACCGTTCGGTTCTCTTGTTAAAGGCACATTAAGTGGTGTTGACAATTTTAAATGTTTAAAAATTTACTTCAGAATTCAAGATGAACATTAAAAATGGCCATTACTGTTGTTTCTACTAGCAAAAACACAGCAAAACTTGATTAAAACAATATCATCGCTATTTATTGAAAAACGCCCTCTATACAAATATGGTTCGCGTTATGTATCACGCGTACTGCAGGGGGATACTGTCGGACGTAAAATGCTCGTCCCGCGGGACGAGCATTTTTAAAATCGACGTTTTCTTGTACATAGAGGGCTGATTTTTCTTAATCCTTATACTATAGGTGTAAGTTCATACATGTAATACAATTATAAAAATAAACTAATCCCAGTTTTTATCATAATTGAGGGCGCATCCTCCAACACATCTCTTAGTGCCCCTTTAAGCCGGCCCATGCACCTCGGCCCTTTGGGCCTGCGGTTCTGTTTCTTACTAGATGTCGCATCGCAATTACTTCTACTTTGCACTTTTTGTATATCAATGGGGGGGATTCACCGATTCAGAGGGAAGTGCTCTTTTGTCACTCCTGCCCCACTCCTGTCTCTCTCTATTCTTGAATAAAGGCAAGTGCTCTTCATATTTAATAACGAGCTACCACTCTGGGTTACTAGCCATATCCAGTTCTATTGGGAATTTGATACGGTTAAAATTTCTCCATGTTCAGTCAGGTCAGTCAGTCATCATGTGAACTTATGTGTTGACCACTTGACCAGTTCGTCTGTGGTGAACTACTAAAGTGGTAGACCAGCTTTTTAACCCTTACAGCCCCGGATCCCATGAAATCCCATTTCCCAGCCTGTCGGTTCCACCTGGCGCTGAGGTTGCGCAGTGAAATAATGGCCCCGGGCTATATAGCTGGGCGAATACACTCGCCCAGCACAGCTTCCCCCTGTGGCGCAGTTGGTAGAGCGTTCGCCCACCAACCGAGAGGTCGTGGGTTCAAACCCCGGGGCGTGGCACCTCTTGTTGTGTGTGCTTTTTTCGCTTGAAAAAAAATTCGTTGGAAAATCCACCGGGTGGGTTAGGGTTAAGCACTAAATATATTATTTTACCACTTTTTAAACCTTGTTTTTATGTACCGGTTCTCTATCTCCTGTACAGGTATCAACCTGACCGTTGGTCTGTTACTGAGGACTGTTACTGTTAGGTGATTACAACACTCCTGTGCTCTGATGTGCTGTGCTGCAAGGGTAGAATCAATAACTGATTTTGAGCAAAAAAAGAGCAACAAAGCATGGAAAGTGAATGCAGTGAGACAGATAAAGAAGCTGATATTGCAGTTTACAGCAGCGATACCAAACCAGAAGAAAACGACCCTGATGTTTTAAACCCAGTAGAGACGGAATACAGTGGAACTCTGGTGCCTTGTAGTGATTGCAATCTTTGGTTTGCTACTGAAAGCAGTTTAAGAAACCATTGCAATGATGTACACTTGAAATTGGTGGTGAACGTAACCTCTGCTTCTAGTTACCAGAGTGAGGTAGACGATAAAGAAGAAAGACCTGATGATAGACACCCAGAAGCGTGTCATATAACCAGACATGCTGATCATGGCAGGCACTTGGAAAACAGTGCCAGTACGGACATTGTGACTAAGCAAGAGGATAACAGATGCCATGTTCCATCTTCTAGCAATCAAGCATCTGATATTACCTTGTTTACAGGTAGTTGTTTTTTCTATTGATTTTTATTTTTTAAACTTGCAACACAGAAAGACATTTACAGATACAGAAAAGTACAAAAATACAGAGTAATACAATTGCATATACACTAAATAATCATATGTATCCAAATGCGGCCTTTGATGATACAAACATAAAAAGTTTCCAAATATGAACCATGGTGGTATACAATCACTCTAATATGTTTCCAAATGTGAGTACAACATAGCTACTACAAACACAGTGAAATCCATCGGAAGCGGAAACATGGTATTACTGTAGATGGTTTGGGAGTATATCCTATTTCTGCATGTGAATATCAAGTTTAGACTTTCTTTGTGCGCACTCATACTCTAGTTTGATCGTATCTTTAACCCCCTGGGCACTACCGACCTATCTTACAGTTGTTCTGATTGGTTTATTGCAAGATAAACTCATTTAAATATCCAATTAAAATGCAGCTTGTAAACAATTTCACTCCAATCTTTATCAGGGATACAACTATTCTAACACTGTCTCTGATTGGTGCAATAAATGATGTATCTATCTTTCTGACCAATCGGCCGGTAGTTCTCAGGGGGTTAATCATATTTTTAATTTTTACAGGTAGTGGTCATTCTTATCAAGACACTAGCAATGGAAATGAACGAAACAATGCATCCAAAGAAGCAGAGATGCAGCAAACCTCTGCTGTTGATCAAAAAATTGAAACTGGGAAGCAATCTGCCTCCTACATGTACCTGTCTCACAGACAAAAGACAGATGTTGATGTTTTGAGTAGGAGACCTGATCACAAAGGTCCCATCAAGTGTAGCCGATGTGCTAGTGGTAGATTATTTGCATCAGCCAGAGCATTACAAATCCACCAGGTGCGACATCATAAGCAAGAAATAGAGCATGTGTGCCATAACTGCGGCCACCATTTCAAAGATACGCATGTCCAATTGTCTTCGACTAGGACTGTTTACACGCAGACCGGTATTGATCGTTGGATGTGCGAATTGTGCTGCAAAGATGGCTTAATGTCGTACGATGACATCGAGGAGCATAAACGAACGCAGCATAGATTCAACAGCAAGGCACTGGGAACTCAGGACAGATTTGTGTGCAAGTATTGTTCTAAATCGTTTCAATTTCCAGGTCATTTGAGAAAACATGAAATGGTGCACTCTGGTGAAAAACCACACCGCTGTGTACACTGCCAGAAATGTTTCCGTTTGAAATCGCAGTTAGAGTCGCACATTAATCTTCACACAAAACAGACGTTGTACGTTTGCGGCGAGTGCGATTCCCGTTTCTATCAAGCTTCTACACTGGGTCGTCACCTGCGATCCAAGCACCAGGTTTGGAGGTATGAATGTCAATTCTGTAAGAAAGGTCACATCACTAAACAGGATAGAGATGAACATGAACGCACCCACACAGGGATAAAACCTTACATTTGTGAGGAATGTGGTGTAGGATTTGCACGAAAACAGACTTTAGTCCACCATGTGAGAGCGCACAAAAATGAGAGGCTGTTCTCCTGCGATGACTGCGGGAAAGCGTTCTTCCGCAAATCAACTCTGAAAGAGCACCTCAGGACTCATACAGGGGAAAGACCTTATCAATGCCAGCGATGTTCCAAACGTTTCACTCAAAAGTCACACTTGAAGGCGCACTTACGAAGCCACTTACGACAGGAACTAGAAAAACCTCAACCAGTTGTGACTGTGGTTACCTCGTCACCAAAGACTTCAAAGATCAAAGATATTAACAAAGCAAAGTTAAATGATGAACAGAAGGATAAAAATATTGAGTTAAAACGTCGATTGAATAGCCCAAATATTTGTGTACAGGTAAACACGGTTCAGAAAGACCCTCTGCCAAATAGTGATGCTGATTCGCAACAAACTAAGGCGTTAACAGCTCACCACATCAATAATACAGACCCTGTCCCCATGCAGCTTACAGACAGTGATAATAGCTTTCAACAAAGTCAAGATCAATTAAAAACTGAGAGGGAAAATATAAAAGGACAAGTGACAGATAACACAATTATAGTATGTCAACCCCCTTTACAACCGATAGAGAAAACACAAGATATAACTGAACCTATTATGCTGCAACCTTTGAGTATTGTAATAACCACACAAAAAGGGGACACTTTGTAATCCTGGTTTTTGATTTGACTACATGTAGCTAGTCCCATTATCGACGTACATGTCGCAACCTTCGCTCCAACAACAAACTACTCCTTGAAGTACCACGATGGAAACTCGCTACGTACGGTCGCCGTTGCTTTTCATCAGCTGCACCTGTTCTATGGAACTCATTACCACTGGACATTAAGTCATCCCTGAATGTCAACATTTTTAAGAAGAAACTAAAAACTCATCTCTTCTCGAAAGCATACAGTGCATAGCACTTGACTCTACAGCGCCATTGAACATTTCTTTGTAAATGGATATTAGGCGCTATATAAATTATATTATTATTATTATTATTATTTAGTATTAAGGTATTGCCCACAAAAGAGGAGACACTTTGTGATCCTGGTTTTTGTAATGTACATCTATTTGTCTTGTGTCGCCAATGTTATACAGCCATGGTATTGACCATAAAAGGGGACACAAACAGACTGATTCTGGTTTGTAATTTGACAATGACATATCTTGTGCCCTATCTCATTTTGCAACCTTTCAATATAGTGATGCCCACAAAAAGAGAAATATTGTGATCCTGGGTTGTAATTTAACTATCTGGTGTCTCCTATGTCATCTTTCAGTAAGTCCTGCCCCCAAAAAGAGACACTTTTTGATCCTGCTTTGTAATTATATCTGTCCTTTTCCCCCAATCTTATTCTGCAGCCATAGTATTGCCCACAAAAGGGAACACAAACACATTGTGATCCTGGTTTGTGATTTGACATCTTGTGTCCCAATCTCATTTTGTAACCTGGCAATTAAAGTAATGCCCACAAAAAGAGACAATTTGTGATCCTGGTTTGCAATTTAACTATCTGGTGTCTGTGTCTCCTACATGTATGTCATTTTGCAACCTTTCAGTATAGTTATGCTCACAAAGAGAGACACTTTGTGATCCTTGTTTGTAATTTAACTATCTGGTTTCTGTGCCTTCTACATGTATGTCATTTTGCAACCTTTCAGTATAGTTATGCCCACGAAAAGAGACAATTTGTGATCCTGGTTTGCAATTTAACTATCTTGTGTCTGTGTATCCTATGTCATTTTGCAACCTTTCAGTATAGTTAAGCCAACAAAAAGAGACGTCTTGTGATCCTGGTTTGTGATTTACCTATATGATGCCTGTGTCGTTTTGCAACCTTTCAGTATAGTTATGCCCACAATAAGAGATACATTATGAACCTTCCTGGTTTGTAATTTTAACTATCTGGTGTCTGTGTCTCCTACATGTATGTCATTTTGCAACCTTTCAGTATAGTAATGATACCTACAATAAGAGAAATGCTGTGTCACCCAATTTATTTGTTAATACCTGTACAGTAAAACCCAAAAATCTCACTACAAATTCAATATTTACTATGTTTATTTGGATTATTTACCTCAAATTTTACATACAAATTTTGTTTTTGTTTATGATGGCTCATCTGTAGAATTGTTACAGAAATGTTTTGATATTTTTGAACCTAAGAAACATAAATTAAAATATCTTATATCATCCATGTACGTTTTAAAATCCATATAAATGCACAACAGTGTATCTGGTTTCTGGTTACTGAAGATAGCAATAAGTTCCCTATAAATAAATGCACAGCATTTTATCTGATTTCTGTCTACTGAAGATAGCAATAAAGTTCCCTATAAGTGAACAGCAGTTTATCTGATTATTGTCTACTGAAAATAGCAATAAAGTCCCTTATACGTGCACAGCATTTTATCTGATTTCTGTCTACTGAAAATAGCAATAAGTTCCATATAAATGCACAGCAGGTTATCTGATTACTGTCTACTGAAGATAGCAATAAAAATCCTTATAAATGCACAACAGTTTATCTGATTTCTGGTTACTGAAGATAGCACAAGTTCTCTATAAATGCACAGCATTTTATCTGATTACTGTCTACTGAAGATAGCAATAAAAATCCATATAAATGCACAACAGTTTATCTGATTTCTGGTTACTGAAGATAGCAACAAGTTCTCTATAAATGCACAGCAGGTTATCTGATTACTGTCTACTGAAGATAGCAATAAAAATCCTTATAAATGCACAACAGTTTATCTGATTTCTGGTTACTGAAGATAGCACAAGTTCTCTATAAATGCACAGCATTTTATCTGATTACTGTCTACTGAAGATAGCAATAAAGTTCCCTATAAATGTACAGCAGTTTATCTGATTATTGTCTACTGAAGATAGCAATAAAGTTACCTATAAATGTACAGCAGTTTATCTGATTATTGTCTACTGAAGATAGCAATAAGTTCCCTATAAGTGAACAGCAGTTTAGTTTATCTGATTATTGTCTACTGAAGATAGCAATAAAGTTACCTATAAATGGACAGCAGTTTATCTGATTACTGTCTACTGAAGATAGCAATAAAGTTCCCTATAAATGTACAGCAGTTTATCTGATTATTGTCTACTGAAGATAGCAATAAAGTTTCCTATAAATGGACAGCAGTTTATCTGATTATTGTCTACTGAAGATAGCAATAAAGTTACCTATAAATGTACAGCAGTTTATCTGATTATTGTCTACTGAAGATAGCAATAAAGTTACCTATATATGGACAGCAGTTTATCTGATTACTGTCTACTGAAGATAGCAATAAAGTTCCCTATAAATGTACAGCAGTTTATATGATTATTGTCTACTGAAGATAGCAATAAAGTTACCTATAAATGTACAGCAGTTTATCTGATTATTGTCTACTGAAGATAGCAATAAAGTTCCCTATAAATGGACAGCAGTTTATCTGATTATTGTCTACTGAAGATAGCAATAAAGTTACCTATAAATGTACAGCAGTTTATATGATTACTGTCTACTGAAGATAGCAATAAAGTTCCCTATAAATGTACAGCAGTTTATATGATTATTGTCTACTGAAGATAGCAATAAAGTTACCTATAAATGTACAGCAGTTTATCTGATTATTGTCTACTGAAGATAGCAATAAAGTTCCCTATAAATGGACAGCAGTTTATCTGATTATTGTCTACTGAAGATAGCAATAAAGTTCCCTTTATATGGACAGCAGTTTATCTGATTACTGTCTACTGAAGATAGCAATAAAGTTACCTATAAATGTACAGCAGTTTATCTGATTATTGTCTACTGAAGATAGCAATAAAGTTACCTATATATGGACAGCAGTTTATCTGATTATTGTCTACTGAAGATAGCAATAAAGTTCCCTATAAATGGACAGCAGTTTATCTGATTATTGTCTACTGAAGATAGCAATAAAGTTCCCTATAAATGGACAGCAGTTTATATGATTATTGTCTACTGAAGATAGCAATAAAGTTCCCTATAAATGGACAGCAGTTTATCTGATTATTGTCTACTGAAGATAGCAATAAAGTTCCCTATAAATGGACAGCAGTTTATATGATTATTGTCTACTGAAGATAGCAATAAAGTTCCCTATAAATGTACAGCAGTTTATATGATTATTGTCTACTGAAGATAGCAATAAAGTTACCTATAAATGTACAGCAGTTTATCTGATTATTGTCTACTGAAGATAGCAATAAAGTTCCCTATAAATGGACAGCAGTTTATCTGATTATTGTCTACTGAAGATAGCAATAAAGTTCCCTATAAATGGACAGCAGTTTATCTGATTATTGTCTACTGAAGATAGCAATAAAGTTCCCTATAAGTGAACAGCAGTTTATCTGATTATTGTCTACTGAAGATAGCAATAAAATTCCCTATAAGTGAACAGCAGTTTATCTGATTATTGTCTACTGAAGATAGCAATAAAGTTCCCTATAAGTGAAC
Organism: Ophiura sarsii; assembly: GCA_035610835.1. NCBI lineage: Eukaryota > Metazoa > Echinodermata > Ophiuroidea > Amphilepidida > Ophiuridae > Ophiura > Ophiura sarsii. The sequence continues at coordinate 57,965,416 of CM069449.1, forward strand.
AGCAGTTTATCTGATTATTGTCTACTGAAGATAGCAATAAAGTTCCCTATAAGTGAACAGCAGTTTATCTGATTATTGTCTACTGAAGATAGCAATAAAGTTCCCTATAAATGGACAGCAGTTTATCTGATTATTGTCTACTGAAGATAGCAATAAAGTTCCCTATAAGTGAACAGCAGTTTATCTGATTATTGTCTACTGAAGATAGCAATAAAGTTCCCTATAAGTGAACAGCAGTTTATCTGATTATTGTCTACTGAAGATAGCAATAAAGTTCCCTATAAGTGAACAGCAGTTTATCTGATTATTGTCTACTGAAGATAGCAATAAAGTTCCCTATAAGTGAACAGCAGTTTATCTGATTATTGTCTACTGAAGATAGCAATAAAGTTCCCTATAAATGGACAGCAGTTTATCTGATTATTGTCTACTGAAGATAGCAATAAAGTTCCCTATAAGTGAACAGCAGTTTATCTGATTATTGTCTACTGAAGATAGCAATAAAGTTCCCTATAAGTGAACAGCAGTTTATCTGATTATTGTCTACTGAAGATAGCAATAAAGTTCCCTATAAATGGACAGCAGTTTATCTGATTATTGTCTACTGAAGATAGCAATAAAGTTCCCTATAAGTGAACAGCAGTTTATCTGATTATTGTCTACTGAAGATAGCAATAAAGTTCCCTATAAGTGAACAGCAGTTTATCTGATTATTGTCTACTGAAGATAGCAATAAAGTTCCCTATAAGTGAACAGCAGTTTATCTGATTATTGTCTACTGAAGATAGCAATAAAGTTCCCTATAAGTGAACAGCAGTTTATCTGATTATTGTCTACTGAAGATAGCAATAAAGTTCCCTATAAATGGACAGCAGTTTATCTGATTATTGTCTACTGAAGATAGCAATAAAGTTCCCTATAAGTGAACAGCAGTTTATCTGATTATTGTCTACTGAAGATAGCAATAAAGTTCCCTATAAGTGAACAGCAGTTTATCTGATTATTGTCTACTGAAGATAGCAATAAAGTTCCCTATAAGTGAACAGCAGTTTATCTGATTATTGTCTACTGAAGATAGCAATAAAGTTCCCTCTAAATGGACAGCAGTTTATCTGATTATTGTCTACTGAAGATAGCAATAAAGTTTCCTATAAATGGACAGCAGTTTATCTGATTATTGTCTACTGAAGATAGCAATAAAGTTCCCTATAAATAAATGCACAGCAGTTTATCTGATTATTGTCTACTGAAGATAGCAATAAAGTTCCCTATAAATGGACAGCAGTTTATCTGATTATTGTCTACTGAAGATAGCAATAACGTTCCCTATAAATGGACAGCAGTTTATCTGATTATTGTCTACTGAAGATAGCAATAAAGTTCCCTATATATGGACAGCAGTTTATCTGATTATTGTCTACTGAAGATAGCAATAACGTTCCCTATAAATGGACAGCAGTTTATCTGATTATTGTCTACTGAAGATAGCAATAAAGTTCCCTATAAATGGACAGCAGTTTATCTGATTATTGTCTACTGAAGATAGCAATAACGTTCCCTATAAATGGACAGCAGTTTATCTGATTATTGTCTACTGAAGATAGCAATAAAGTTCCCTATATATGGACAGCAGTTTATCTGATTATTGTCTACTGAAGATAGCAATAACGTTCCCTATAAATGGACAGCAGTTTATCTGATTATTGTCTACTGAAGATAGCAATAAAGTTCCCTATAAATGGACAGCAGTTTATCTGATTATTGTCTACTGAAGATAGCAATAAAGTTCCCTATATATGGACAGCAGTTTATCTGATTATTGTCTACTGACAATAGCAATAAAGTTCCCTATAAATGGACAGCAGTTTATCTGATTATTGTCTACTGAAGATAGCAATAAAGTTCCCTATAAATGCACAACAGTTTATCTGATTATTGTCTACTGAAGATAGCAATAAAGTTCCCTATAAATAAATGCACAGCAGTTTATCTGATTATTGTCTACTGAAGATAGCAATAAAGTTCCCTATAAATGGACAGCAGTTTATCTGATTATTGTCTACTGAAGATAGCAATAACGTTCCCTATAAGTGAACAGCAGTTTATCTGATTATTGTCTACTGAAGATAGCAATAAAGTTCCCTATAAATGGACAGCAGTTTATCTGATTATTGTCTACTGAAGATAGCAATAAAGTTCCCTATATATGGACAGCAGTTTATCTGATTATTGTCTATACTGAAGATAGCAATAAAGTTCCCTATAAATGCACAACAGTTTATCTGATTATTGTCTACTGAAGATAGCAATAAAGTTCCCTATAAATGCACAGCAGTTTATCTGATTATTGTCTACTGAAGATAGCAATAAAGTTCCCTATAAATACACAGCAGTTTATCTGATTATTGTCTATACTGAAGATAGCAATAAAGTTCCCTATAAATGCACAGCAGTTTATCTGATTATTGTCTACTGAAGATAGCAATAAAGTTCCCTATAAATGAACAGCAGTTTATCTGATTATTGTCTACTGAAGATAGCAATAAAGTTCCCTATAAATAAATGCACAGCAGTTTATCTGATTATTGTCTACTGAAGATAGCAATAAAGTTCCATATAAATGCACAACAGTTTATCTGATTTCTGTCTACTGAAGATAGCAATAAAGTTCCCTATATATGAACAGCAGTTTATCTGATTATTGTCTACTGAAGATAGCAATAAAGTTCCCTATCAATGGACAGCAGTTTATCTGATTATTGTCTACTGAAGATAGCAATAAAGTTCCCTATAAATGGACAGCAGTTTATCTGATTATTGTCTACTGAAGATAGCAATAAAGTTCCCTATAAGTGAACAGCAGTTTATCTGATTATTGTCTACTGAAGATAGCAATAAAGTTCCCTATAAATGGACAGCAGTTTATCTGATTATTGTCTACTGAAGATAGCAATAAAGTTCCCTATAAGTGAACAGCAGTTTATCTGATTATTGTCTACTGAAGATAGCAATAAAGTTCCCTATAAATGGACAGCAGTTTATCTGATTATTGTCTACTGAAGATAGCAATAAAGTTCCCTATATATGGACAGCAGTTTATCTGATTATTGTCTACTGAAGATAGCAATAAAGTTCCCTATAAATGAACAGCAGTTTATCTGATTATTGTCTACTGAAGATAGCAATAAAGTTACCTATAAATGTACAGCAGTTTATCTGATTATTGTCTACTGAAGATAGCAATAAAGTTCACTATAAATGAACAGCAGTTTATCTGATTACTGTCTACTGAAGATAGCAATAAAGTTCCCTATATATGGACAGCAGTTTATCTGATTATTGTCTACTGAAGATAGCAATAAAGTTCCCTATAAATGAACAGCAGTTTATATGATTATTGTCTACTGAAGATAGCAATAAAGTTCCCTATAAATGGACAGCAGTTTATCTGATTATTGTCTACTGAAGATAGCAATAAAGTTCCCTATAAGTGAACAACAGTTTATCTGATTATTGTCTACTGAAGATAGCAATAAAGTTCCCTATATATGGACAGCAGTTTATCTGATTATTGTCTACTGAAGATAGCAATAAAGTTCCCTATAAATGGACAGCAGTTTATCTGATTATTGTCTACTGAAGATAGCAATAAAGTTCCCTATAAGTGAACAGCAGTTTATCTGATTATTGTCTACTGAAGATAGCAATAAAGTTCCCTATAAATGCACAGCAGTTTATCTGATTATTGTCTACTGAAGATAGCAATAAAGTTCCCTATAAATGTACAGCAGTTTATCTGATTATTGTCTACTGAAGATAGCAATAAAGTTCCCTATAAATGGACAGCAGTTTATCTGATTATTGTCTACTGAAGATAGCAATAAAATTCCCTATAAGTGAACAGCAGTTTATCTGATTATTGTCTACTGAAGATAGCAATAAAGTTCCCTATAAATGGACAGCAGTTTATCTGATTATTGTCTACTGAAGATAGCAATAAAGTTCCCTATAAATGGACAGCAGTTTATCTGATTATTGTCTACTGAAGATAGCAATAAAGTTCACTATAAATGAACAGCAGTTTATCTGATTACTGTCTACTGAAGATAGCAATAAAGTTCCCTATAAATGGACAGCAGTTTATCTGATTATTGTCTACTGAAGATAGCAATAAAGTTCCCTATAAATGGACAGCAGTTTATCTGATTATTGTCTACTGAAGATAGCAATAAAGTTCCCTATAAGTGAACAGCAGTTTATCTGATTATTGTCTACTGAAGATAGCAATAACGTTCCCTATAAATAAATGCACAGCAGTTTATATGATTACTGTCTACTGAAGATAGCAATAAAGTTCCCTATATATGGACAGCAGTTTATCTGATTATTGTCTACTGAAGATAGCAATAAAGTTCCCAATAAATGAACAGCAGTTTATCTGATTATTGTCTACTGAAGATAGTAATAAAGTTCCCTATAAATGGACAGCAGTTTATCTGATTATTGTCTACTGAAGATAGCAATAAAGTTCCCTATAAATGGACAGCAGTTTATCTGATTATTGTCTACTGAAGATAGCAATAAAGTTCACTATAAATGAACAGCAGTTTATCTGATTACTGTCTACTGAAGATAGCAATAAAGTTCCCTATATATGGACAGCAGTTTATCTGATTATTGTCTACTGAAGATAGCAATAAAGTTCCCTATAAATGAACAGCAGTTTATCTGATTATTGTCTACTGAAGATAGCAATAAAGTTCCCTATAAATGGACAGCAGTTTATCTGATTATTGTCTACTGAAGATAGCAATAAAGTTCCCTATAAGTGAACACCAGTTTATCTGATTATTGTCTACTGAAGATAGCAATAACGTTCCCTATAAATGCACAGCAGTTTATATGATTACTGTCTACTGAAGATAGCAATAAAGTTCCCTATAAATGGACAGCAGTTTATCTGATTATTGTCTACTGAAGATAGCAATAAAGTTCCCTATAAATGGACAGCAGTTTATCTGATTATTGTCTACTGAAGATAGCAATAAAGTTCACTATAAATGAACAGCAGTTTATCTGATTACTGTCTACTGAAGATAGCAATAAAGTTCCCTATATATGGACAGCAGTTTATCTGATTATTGTCTACTGAAGATAGCAATAAAGTTCCCTATATATGAACAGCAGTTTATCTGATTATTGTCTACTGAAGATAGCAATAAAGTTCCCTATAAATGGACAGCAGTTTATCTGATTATTGTCTACTGAAGATAGCAATAAAGTTCCCTATAAGTGAACAGCAGTTTATCTGATTATTGTCTACTGAAGATAGCAATAACGTTCCCTATAAATGCACAGCAGTTTATATGATTACTGTCTACTGAAGATAGCAATAAAGTTCCCTATAAGTGAACAGCAGTTTATCTGATTATTGTCTACTGAAGATAGCAATAAAGTTCCCTATAAATGGACAGCAGTTTATCTGATTATTGTCTACTGAAGATAGCAATAAAGTTCCCTATAAGTGAACAGCAGTTTATCTGATTATTGTCTACTGAAGATAGCAATAAAGTTCCCTATAAGTGAACAGCAGTTTATCTGATTATTGTCTACTGAAGATAGCAATAAAGTTCCCTATAAATGGACAGCAGTTTATCTGATTATTGTCTACTGAAGATAGCAATAAAGTTCCCTATATATGGACAGCAGTTTATCTGATTATTGTCTACTGAAGATAGCAATAAAGTTCCCTATAAATGAACAGCAGTTTATCTGATTATTGTCTACTGAAGATAGCAATAAAGTTACCTATAAATGTACAGCAGTTTATCTGATTATTGTCTACTGAAGATAGCAATAAAGTTCACTATAAATGAACAGCAGTTTATCTGATTACTGTCTACTGAAGATAGCAATAAAGTTCCCTATATATGGACAGCAGTTTATCTGATTATTGTCTACTGAAGATAGCAATAAAGTTCCCTATAAATGAACAGCAGTTTATATGATTATTGTCTACTGAAGATAGCAATAAAGTTCCCTATAAATGGACAGCAGTTTATCTGATTATTGTCTACTGAAGATAGCAATAAAGTTCCCTATAAGTGAACAGCAGTTTATCTGATTATTGTCTACTGAAGATAGCAATAAAGTTCCCTATATATGGACAGCAGTTTATCTGATTATTGTCTACTGAAGATAGCAATAAAGTTCCCTATAAATGGACAGCAGTTTATCTGATTATTGTCTACTGAAGATAGCAATAAAGTTCCCTATAAGTGAACAGCAGTTTATCTGATTATTGTCTACTGAAGATAGCAATAAAGTTCCCTATAAATGCACAGCAGTTTATCTGATTATTGTCTACTGAAGATAGCAATAAAGTTCCCTATAAATGTACAGCAGTTTATCTGATTATTGTCTACTGAAGATAGCAATAAAGTTCCCTATAAATGGACAGCAGTTTATCTGATTATTGTCTACTGAAGATAGCAATAAAGTTCCCTATAAGTGAACAGCAGTTTATCTGATTATTGTCTACTGAAGATAGCAATAAAGTTCCCTATAAATGGACAGCAGTTTATCTGATTATTGTCTACTGAAGATAGCAATAAAGTTCCCTATAAATGGACAGCAGTTTATCTGATTATTGTCTACTGAAGATAGCAATAAAGTTCACTATAAATGAACAGCAGTTTATCTGATTACTGTCTACTGAAGATAGCAATAAAGTTCCCTATAAATGGACAGCAGTTTATCTGATTATTGTCTACTGAAGATAGCAATAAAGTTCCCTATAAATGGACAGCAGTTTATCTGATTATTGTCTACTGAAGATAGCAATAAAGTTCCCTATAAGTGAACAGCAGTTTATCTGATTATTGTCTACTGAAGATAGCAATAACGTTCCCTATAAATAAATGCACAGCAGTTTATATGATTACTGTCTACTGAAGATAGCAATAAAGTTCCCTATATATGGACAGCAGTTTATCTGATTATTGTCTACTGAAGATAGCAATAAAGTTCCCAATAAATGAACAGCAGTTTATCTGATTATTGTCTACTGAAGATAGTAATAAAGTTCCCTATAAATGGACAGCAGTTTATCTGATTATTGTCTACTGAAGATAGCAATAAAGTTCCCTATAAATGGACAGCAGTTTATCTGATTATTGTCTACTGAAGATAGCAATAAAGTTCACTATAAATGAACAGCAGTTTATCTGATTACTGTCTACTGAAGATAGCAATAAAGTTCCCTATATATGGACAGCAGTTTATCTGATTATTGTCTACTGAAGATAGCAATAAAGTTCCCTATAAATGAACAGCAGTTTATCTGATTATTGTCTACTGAAGATAGCAATAAAGTTCCCTATAAATGGACAGCAGTTTATCTGATTATTGTCTACTGAAGATAGCAATAAAGTTCCCTATAAGTGAACACCAGTTTATCTGATTATTGTCTACTGAAGATAGCAATAACGTTCCCTATAAATGCACAGCAGTTTATATGATTACTGTCTACTGAAGATAGCAATAAAGTTCCCTATAAATGGACAGCAGTTTATCTGATTATTGTCTACTGAAGATAGCAATAAAGTTCCCTATAAATGGACAGCAGTTTATCTGATTATTGTCTACTGAAGATAGCAATAAAGTTCACTATAAATGAACAGCAGTTTATCTGATTACTGTCTACTGAAGATAGCAATAAAGTTCCCTATATATGGACAGCCGTTTATCTGATTATTGTCTACTGAAGATAGCAATAAAGTTCCCTATATATGAACAGCAGTTTATCTGATTATTGTCTACTGAAGATAGCAATAAAGTTCCCTATAAATGGACAGCAGTTTATCTGATTATTGTCTACTGAAGATAGCAATAAAGTTCCCTATAAGTGAACAGCAGTTTATCTGATTATTGTCTACTGAAGATAGCAATAACGTTCCCTATAAATGCACAGCAGTTTATATGATTACTGTCTACTGAAGATAGCAATAAAGTTCCCTATAAATGGACAGCAGTTTATCTGATTATTGTCTACTGAAGATAGCAATAAAGTTCCCTATAAATGGACAGCAGTTTATCTGATTATTGTCTACTGAAAATAGCAATAAAGTTCCCTATACGTGCACAGCAGTTTATCTGAATATTGTCTACTGAAAATAGCAATAAAGTTCCCTATAAATGGACAGCAGTTTATCTGATTATTGTCTACTGAAGATAGCAATGAATTTCCCTATAATAATAATAATAATACCAAGCGCTTATATAGCGCCCTTAGCCCAAAGGGGCCTCAAGGCGCTTAACAACATATTATTACTGCTGTTCACTTATTATAGCAATAAAGTTCCCTATAAATGAACAGCAGTTTATCTGATTATTGTCTACTGAAGATAGCAATAAAGTTCCCTTTATATGGACAGCAGTTTATCTAATTACTGTCTACTGACGATAGCAATAAAGTTCCCTATATATGGACAGCAGTTTATCTGATTATTGTCTACTGAAGATAGCAATAAAGTTCCCTATAAATGGACAGCAGTTTATCTGATTATTGTCTACTGACGATAGCAATAAAGTTCCCTATAAGTGAACAGCAGTTTATCTGATTGCTGTCTACTGAAGATAGCAATAAAGTTCCCTATAAATGGACAGCAGTTTATCTGATTATTGTCTACTGAAGATAGCAATAAAGTTCCCTATAAATGGACAGCAGTTTATCTGATTATTGTCTACTGAAGATAGCAATAAAGTTCCCTATAAATGGACAGCAGTTTATCTGATTATTGTCTACTGAAGATAGCAATAAAGTTCCCTATAAATGGACAGCAGTTTATCTGATTATTGTCTACTGAAGATAGCAATAAAGTTCCCTATAAATGGACAGCAGTTTATCTGATTATTGTCTACTGAAGATAGCAATAAAGTTCCCTATAAATGGACAGCAGTTTATCTGATTGCTGTCTACTGAAGATAGCAATAAAGTTCCCTATAAATGGACAGCAGTTTATCTGATTATTGTCTACTGAAGATAGCAATAAAGTTCCCTATAAATGGACAGCAGTTTATCTGATTATTGTCTACTGACAATAGCAATAAAGTTCCCTATAAATGGACAGCAGTTTATCTGATTATTGTCTACTGAAGATAGCAATAAAGTTCCCTATAAGTGAACAGCAGTTTATCTGATTATTGTCTACTGAAGATAGCAATAAAGTTCCCTATAAATGGACAGCAGTTTATCTGATTATTGTCTACTGAAGATAGCAATAAAGTTCCCTATAAGTGGACAGCAGTTTATCTGATTATTGTCTACTGAAGATAGCAATAACGTTCCCTATAAGTGAACAGCAGTTTATCTGATTATTGTCTACTGAAGATAGCAATAAAGTTCCCTATAAATGTACAGCAGTTTATCTGATTATTGTCTACTGAAGATAGCAATAAAGTTCCCTATAAATGGACAGCAGTTTATCTGATTATTGTCTACTGAAGATAGCAATAAAGTTCCCTATAAATGTACAGCAGTTTATCTGATTATTGTCTACTGAAGATAGCAATAAAGTTCCCTATAAATGGACAGCAGTTTATCTGATTATTGTCTACTGAAGATAGCAATAAAGTTCCCTATAAATGCACAGCAGTTTATCTGATTATTGTCTATACTGAAGATAGCAATAAAGTTCCCTATAAATGGACAGCAGTTTATCTGATTATTGTCTACTGAAGATAGCAATAAAGTTACCTATAAATGTACAGCAGTTTATCTGATTATTGTCTACTGAAGATAGCAATAAAGTTCCCTATATATGGACAGCAGTTTATCTGATTATTGTCTACTGAAGATAGCAATAAAGTTACCTATAAATGTACAGCAGTTTATCTGATTATTGTCTACTGAAGATAGCAATAAAGTTCCCTATATATGGACAGCAGTTTATCTGATTATTGTCTACTGAAGATAGCAATAAAGTTACCTATAAATGAACAGCAGTTTATATGATTATTGTCTACTGAAGATAGCAATAAAGTTCCCTATAAATGGACAGCAGTTTATCTGATTATTGTCTACTGAAGATAGCAATAAAGTTCCCTATATATGGACAGCAGTTTATCTGATTATTGTCTACTGAAGATAGCAATAAAGTTCCCTATAAATGGACAGCAGTTTATCTGATTATTGTCTACTGAAGATAGCAATAAAGTTCACTATAAATGGACAGCAGTTTATCTGATTATTGTCTACTGAAGATAGCAATAAAAATCCATATAAATGCACAACAGTTTATCTGATTTCTGGTTACTGAAGATAGCAATAAGTTCTCTATAAATGCACAGCAGGTTATCTGATTACTGTCTACTGAAGATAGCAATAAAAATCCATATAAATGCACAACAGTTCATCTGATTTCTGGTTACTGAAGATAGCAATAAGTTCTCTATAAATGCACAGCTGGTTATCTAATTACTGTCTACTGAAGATAGCAATAACAATCCATATAAATGCACAACAGTTTATGTAATTTCTGTCTACTAAAGATAGCAATAACTTCCCTATAAATAAATGCACAGCAGGTTATCTGATTGCTGTCTACTGAAGATAGCAATAAAGTTCCCTATAAGTGAATAGCAGTTTATCTGATTATTGTCTACTGAAAATAGCAATAAAGTTCCCTATAAATGGACAGCAGTTTATCTGATTATTGTCTACTGAAGATAGCAATAAAGTTCCCTATAAATGGACAGCAGTTTATCTGATTATTGTCTACTGAAGATAGCAATAAAGTTCCCTATAAATGGACAGCAGTTTATCTGATTATTGTCTACTGAAGATAGCAATAAAGTTCCCTATAAATGGACAGCAGTTTATCTGATTATTGTCTACTGAAGATAGCAATAAAGTTCCCTATATATGGACAGCAGTTTATCTGATTATTGTCTACTGAAGATAGCAATAAAGTTCCCTATATATGGACAGCAGTTTATCTGATTATTGTCTACTGAAGATAGCAATAAAGTTCCCTATAAATGCACAGCAGTTTATCTGATTGCTGTCTACTGAAGATAGCAATAAAGTTCCCTATAAATGCACAGCAGTTTATATGATTACTGTCTACTGAAGATAGCAATAAAGTTCCCTATAAATGGACAGCAGTTTATCTGATTATTGTCTACTGAAGATAGCAATAAAGTTCCCTATAAGTGAACAGCAGTTTATCTGATTGCTGTCTACTGAAGATAGCAATAAAGTTCCCTATAAATGGACAGCAGTTTATCTGATTATTGTCTACTGAAGATAGCAATAAAGTTCCCTATACGTGCACAGCATTTTATCTGATTTCTGTCTACTGAAAATAACAATAAGTATAAATGCACAGCAGGTTATCTGAATACTGCCTACTGAAGATAGCAATAAAAATCCATATAAATGCACAACAGTTTATCTGATTTCTGGTTACTGAAGATAACAATAAGTTCCCTATGGTTTCACACCACTTAATAACGTCTGGCCCTACCCCCTTTGAGGCCAAAGTCCAAAACCGGCCCGTTTCTGTGCCGAAATGGGAGACCTCTTGTAAATTACAGTTTAAAATTAGGGTATTTACTACATGTTATGGCGAAATTAATATAGTGTGAATTTTGACAGACACATCAGCGTTCTTCAGGTCCAAAAGAATTGATGCAATGATGATTTTTTAATATTTTAACAGAGACATTTGTGTTCAGGTCATTTCCGGTATCTGACGCAATAATCTTAATCAACAATTGCGTGTGACCAGGAAAACTCAACTCGTACTTTTTGAAAAGGCTCTAGCTCAAAATTATGACGGTTACCCCCCATATATGAGTTGTTGAGTTAGTAGTCATGGCTTTCATCTTCAAGTTGAAACCAAATTTCAAATTTCAAGTTACCAGTATCTTATAACGTCGAGAAATATTCATTTTAAAATTGTGCATTTCACGTGTAACCCTATGGGAGATGTATTTGGTGGTGTGCAACCCTATAAATGCACAGCAGTTTATCTGATTACTGTCTACTGAAGATAGCAATACAAATCCATATAAATGCACAACAGTTTATCTGATTTCTGGTTACTGAAGATAGCAATAAGTTCTCTATAAATGCACAGCAGGTTATCTGATTACTGTCTACTGAAGATAGCAATAAAAATCCATATAAATGCACAACAGTTTATCTGATTTCTGGTTACTGAAGATAGCAATATAAGTTCTCTATAAATGCACAGCAGGTTATCTGATTACTGTCTACTGAAGATAGCAATAACAATCCATATAAATGCATAACAGTTTATCTGATTTCTGGTTACTGAAGATAGCAATAAGTTCTCTATAAATGCACAGCAGGTTATCTGATTACTGTCTACTGAAGATAGCAATAACAATCCATATAAATGCATAACAGTTTATCTGATTTCTGGTTACTGAAGATAGCAATAAGTTTTCAATAAATGCACAGCAGGTTATCTGATTACTGTCTACTGAAGATAGCAATAAAAATCCATATAAATGCACAACAGTTTATCTGATTTCTGGTTACTGAAGATAGCAATAAGTTTTCTATAAATGCACAGCAGTTTATCTGATTACTGTCTACTGAAGATAGCAATAAAAATCCATATAAATGCACAACAGTTTATGAAATTTCTGTCTACTGAAGATAGCAATAACTTCCCTCACCCGCCTCCACCCCCTGACTAATTGTAATTAACGAGTTATAGTAATTAATCTCAACTTGATATATAATTTTTTCTCACAGATACTTTTAAATTATCTTCCAAATGAGACTAAAATACTCAACTGTGATGTATGGTTTGAAAAATTTAAGCATTTGAATGGCAAATAAGCGGGGGAAATGTGACAAATCCACCCTTTATAGGGTCTCAACTTAAGAAATGTGACCATATGTAGTATTTTCTCTTTTCCCAAGTGAATGAAGTGTCAAGTTCTATTTTTAATATTTCTGAAAATATAAGAGGACCTGACTATCGATTGATGGATGGATGAATAGGGCTATCACACTTGGTGGCTGATTGGATAAGCGGATATTTATTTATTTATTTATTTGAACATACACTTTTACAACAGTGGCACCCGTCTACCCGACGGTGCGTTCATAATATATACATACAATAATTGACAAAAACGAAAGAACATTAAAAATTATTATATAGTCATGTATACAATAGTCTCAACTCTCAATAGATTCACTTTGAGTTCATAATATTACATCTAACAGATGTAACACAAGGATGACATAGACAAAGAGGAGATTCATATTATGAACTCAGGAGAGTTCATAATATAACACAAGGATGACATAGACAAAGAGGAGATTAAAAAGTAAGAGGCAAATAGGATTATATTTAAAACATAATAATGGCGAGTAAATCCATAATGGTGGAGATTAAAAATAAAGGATTTAAAACGTATCAATGATGGCGAGTAAAATCCATAATGGTGAAGACTAAAGTTGTTGTTTTTAAATAATAAAAATAAGTTAAAGATGGAAATATGAGATAACTGCATGAGGGAATACATGAAAAAACAACAAGACAAAACAAAATGGGACTAGGTATCTATAATAGGCATGTGCTGAAAAATAATGGAAATGCAGCGGCGGCACCAAATGGGGTGGGGGCAGGGGAAAAGGGCACCCCCTAAAGAAGGATGGGGGAAGAGAAAAAAGAAAGTAGGAAGGGGAGAAAGAAAAAAAGGGAAAGAAAAGGAAAAGACAAGAGGGAAATACATTTACCAATCCTGCCGTATTCTAGCAAGCATCTTGCTTTTACATTATGTCTTTTATGATTGTGTGCTTTTATAATTTATATACATTTTTTGATAGTGTGCAAATATGAAATTTAAGTACTGAATAAATACAAGGATCTATGATAAATATGAATGAATGCATGAATGAATGAAGTATTAGGGCACTTGTTCAATGTAGGTCAGCAGTGGGCCTTTCCATTAGAAAATAATCGATTGTATACAGCCACTTCAACTTGTGTTGAACATTTCTTTTTAGTGATCACCATTATGGATTTTAATCGCAACTAATCCCATTTGCCTTTTACTTTTTTATCTCCCCCTTGTCTACGTCATCCTTTTGTTATAGGCCTATTACCCACTTCATCAATCAGCTGTCAAGTTCGTCAACCCTTCCCCTATTCATCCGTCTGTCACTTTGTCTCCCCATTGTATTACATTATCTCTTGTCACTTTTTGCCCAATTTCCCCTGTCTAATGTTGTGTGTTAGTTCATCTCGATCAGAGACTCCAACACGAACGTTTGCTCCGATATCGGTTACTGTGACAATTTTGAAAACCTTCGTTGTATTATAGTTTGAATATATTTTGACTTCAACATGGAGTTCCCGGGGACCAACAATCCATGCGTTATGTGTACCAGAGGAGTAGGGTCAAAAGAACCAGGAGTCCGGTGCCGCGATTGCCGTCGATCATGTCGAGAGCACAATAAGTGCATTCCTGCAATAAGTAAGTTTATGATTTATAGTCTTTTTAACCTGCTTTTTAACGGTGCTGAAAACTTTTATGTTGATTCCTATATAATAGTTCATTGATAAGTCCATGGTTATTATATAATGCTTTTTGTAGACCATGTTGTCACGAATCATAAGTTTGTTTACTGTTTATCTTTAATTGGAAACCACGTCAGTCGTCCACTGATATTAACAAAAATATATGATAAAAACTGGGATTTGTATATTTTTACAATTGTATTACATGTATGAACTTAACTTAAGGATAAAGAAAAATCAGCCCTCTCGGTGTACAACAAAACGTCGCCCCAAAAATGCTGATCCTGGGTAGATCAGCATTTTACATGGTTAAGGGTGGTATTCCAACATATTTAAAACACTGTTTTAATTAAGTTTTGCTGGTTGTTTTTTTGGAAAACAACAATAATGGCAATTTTTAATGTTCATCTTGCATTCTGAAGTAAATTAATTAAAATTCAAAATATTCAACATGGCATTGTGTCGATCTTCTATATAGGCCATACAAATAACATTACCAGTCAGTTTGCGGGATTTTGAGCAATGGCAATAATTTCATTTTAATTGAAATCGTTATTATAATTATTGCAAACCATGGCATCATATCAAAATCAAAAGTGCATTTGTATCAGTTGCATGGCATAAATTTGTTTGGTCTTTTTGGGAAAAAAGTATTCATTCTTATACTTTAGTAGGTTAACTTAAGGTATTTACACCTGTGATATTTTCCCGATCTTTGAAGACACCTCCTTGAGTGACTGATTGACAATTCACAGATACTAGATAGTAAACTGCGCCAATAAAGTATCTAAACACTTAGCCTACAAATGGTCAGATTTATCGGAACCTGAAATAGTATGCAAACAAATAATTAATTAATTCGATTCACAGTTATCTTCTGCGCATTTTGACACCTCTTTTGTTGGCTACGATGTTGTTTGGCGGATTTATGGGCACTTGAAAAAGAAGAAAAAAATAAGGTCGAATTCAAAAGTTGCAAAAGCCCCTATTCAAGCAACGAATAAGATCAGCATTATTTTTGCCCGCCTTTTTTAAATGATTTGTTTGTCGCGTGTTGGATAAATCGATTGCGATGAACATCAGCATTAATTGTCAATAACAAAACAAAAGAGTCAGAGATGGGAGACATAAATCAATAATTAATCAATCATTAATTGTCATGGTTAAGTAAACAGAACAAATTGGTGTCTTTTGTCTTGATTTTGTCTGTGTGTGATGCTTGTGTGAGTTCCCTTCTGGAATTGGGGGTGAATAGGAGCTTTTGCAACTTTTGAATTCGACCATAAAGTACTATAAATGATGATTATATGAAGTACATAAAATCATTAAAGAAAGGGGTATCACACTAAAACATCCTCTTCATTTTTGAAAAGAATCTATTTGAATAGGAAACCTCTTCCGATGGGCACTTACAAGGTTCTCTTCAAAATGAAGAGGAATATCTATTCAAATAAATGAATATGTACCCTATTTAAAGTTAAATAGTTTTTCCTATTCAAAAATGAAAGAATCCTATTCAAAATTGATAAAAAATGTGTTGATTTCTAAATATGTACTTTGTGAAGCTTTTGTCGCACAATTATATCTCTTGATTATTTATAATTACCATGCCTTAATTACCATGTCTTGATTATTCATAATTACCATGCCTTGTTCTTCGGCGTTTTTCAATGTTTTATACCATATCATATTTTTGATGTTTTTATCTATAATGTGCAATATTCTCTTTTATATTAATTAATAAGTTCCTTGTCTTGTTTTTCAATGTTTTTATCATGTAAATTTCATGCAATTTGGCCTTAGGGCCACGACTGTGAAATGTTAATAAAATCAATTCAATTCAATCTTGGCAACCAGAGGTGGTGGTGGTGGTGTTGGTGGTGGTGGTGGGGGGGGTGGGGGGGGGGGGGGGGGGGGCATCCTTTAGACAAAGACATATGTAACAGGTCCACATTTCTGCCTCACCTCTACCAATAGTGCAGTGGTCCTAACCCTGACTCCCCTCTGGCAACGAATGCAGCAGGTCCATACCCAAGGATAACACCCCCTGAACTCTAATACAACTTCCATCCATGCAACCAGTGACAGTCATGCAACTCACACTGGTCCTCTTTTCCATATCTCCCCATTGTACAGGTAGGACCTATTCTTGTGGCTTAAAGGCATAATATTAATTATTATGACTTGTGATCTTTTCCAAGTAGCAGCTCTATCATTGATTTTGACTATGAAAGCAGATTTTCTTGCAGATTTGCATTTTTGATCATAAATCATACAATTTCTAATTACTTCAAAATCATGGTTTGAAAATAGATTGTATTGTAGGCCTACCCGCTCGGTACAATCCATTTTTCAAATTTTACTCTAAATTCACTCTAAAACCATGATTTTTATGTTATTAGGAATCGTATCGCTCTGTAACTTGGAATACATTCATGATTTATGATCAGAAAAGTAAATCTGCAAGAAAATCTGCTTCCAATTTGTTTCGAGGATTGAGGGCGTCCCCTGGAAAAGATCACATAATATACCTTTAGCTTGCTAATTATTTGCTGTGCCTATTGCCAATTTCTGTGATCACATCATATTTTACAGTTATTCTTTGGATTTACCAGTTAGTAAAGATTATATCATCCCTGAAAATGAACACTTTCATATAGGCTACAGAAAAGTGTATTTAGAGCAACACTGCTTTGATCAAATTCCCTGGTCAAATTCAAGTTAATGATAATACACTTGGAAAGACATGCAGTATATAAACTGCTCACAAAAAGTATCGAAACCCTTAGAAATGATCCAATATATAACGGCTCGAAACGGTATGCATTAATCGAAGCAAATATCCAAGTAGGCCTACATAATTTTGTTCTGCGTATTTTGACACCTCGATCGTTAAGATCGATGTTGCGGAGCGGAGTTATTGTCATTTCAATGATCGTGGGTCCAGTTTCAAAAGTGACACGATTTTTGCCAAGTGACCGAAAATAGGCGACTTTACCCTATAGGCCTATGTAAATTTTCTTTTTTTGTTACCAATCCCTGAAGGATCTCTTATCAAATAAACTCATTGATGTCATAACTTTAGTAAACCTCAAATAAACTCAATGTAAATGACCATGTGAAAGGAAATGTATTTTAATAATTTGATCAAGCTTCAAATGATATCTCACAATATTTTGGATCAGGCAACTCATGCTTTCTTTTGATGAGAGCATTGAGAGGGTTTCTATTACTAATTCCATTTCCCCCTTTTCTCTACAATAGAGCATTCACCACCGACGACGACGCGTACGCGTAGGAACTTTTTAAGGAAACCCACCGCTAAACCAGTACCACCAATGCAGACTACGAAGCGTCCAGCCGCCGTAACTAAGCGGACGACCGCGGTGACAAAGAGAGAAAACACCGCCACGGCCACTGACACAACAAAGAGGGCAAAGCTGTCTCTAGTGAAAAATGTGAGTTTTAATATTTCTTTATCATGTTTAGGGACATTATCCAGGGCATAAAGCTTTTAAAATATCCAAAAGTTGATGTAAAGGGGTTCATGTCAAAATAACCAAACATCATCTAAAATAGTGGTCGCAGGCGCGTACCGCGGCATGTGAGCCAGGGGGGGGGGGGGGGGGGGGGGGGCAGAAGTATTGTAACGGTATAGCCTCGGTAGACAAGGGCCGCTCAAATAAATTTATATCCGACCTGGCAAACTCTATAAAATAACACAATCGTACGAATGTTCAATTTAGGTTTCAATGTATTGGCCCTCAATTGTTGTATTCAATATATTGGCCAGGTATTTATTCAAAGTTCTATTCAACACTTACATAATCAAATCACAAACCATGATAATAATAGTATGAAGAACAATATACAATACATTTTCAAACAGTGTACAAAAGCCTAATAAATGTTGACCGTAAAACCTGAAATATTAAATCCTAAATGAAACCTGGTCCCTGGTCCAACTCTTGTGTACAGTATTACATTAATTATCCATTACCAAATCCTCATCCCCATCAGGATGTTACATAGGATTCTTCAGTTCAATAAACCTTAAAAATTCAACATTGCCACAAAGAAGAGTACCAAAGGACCGGACGACATTACTTATTACTTAAGTCATTTGTATACCTGATTTACACCTGGTTTTATTCCTGATTTCTTGTCAAACCAAACACTTGCTTGTCACTTGAATCTGGCTCCGACACCCCGATAGCGAGGTAATCCAAGGAAAAAATAGTAGGACTTCTGATGTAACTTAATATATTTTCCCGTGTTGATAAGTATAAAATCAGGCTCAGAAGTGAATAAAATGGATTAAGTGAGATCTATATACCAGATTTAAACGATGCTGATTGGTCTAGACGTAAAGAATTTGATTGGTTATTCAAATTATCAATCAGTGACTTACGCGATTTTAATAGTTAAATGACTTGCGCAATATTAATATTTAAACAAGAATAGTCTTTAAAATGTTGAATCGCACAAATAAAAGGTGAATTCGATTTTTGTTACAGAGCCCCCTACCAGGACACAGCCGTCCCGGGCTGCATAGTCCGAGAATTGACAAAAATCGATTATGACATTTCTGTCATAACCTTACCCATGATACAATTGAATTAAAAATTACATACAGAGCAAGATACATTTATTTGGAATGGTGTGACTTTTCAGTCATCACCAAGTACAAGGAATATCTTACCTTTGAGTGGTACGACTTTTCAGTCCGTCCCAAACTCTTCATACCTGATACATACAAAAATATAAAAATAAAAGGATATACTGTTTACATTTTCTTATTAAACAATAAACAAAACAACCCCATCCCTAAAATGTTTAATCCTCTAGATAAATTGTGGTCTTATCAACCCTCAAATACTTAATACCATTTTCCACATATCTTGTGGATTTGTAAAATGTGGACAGCTCCCTTAATTCCCCAGACTTAAACACTGCTGGCCCTACGGACACCGGGTCCGTTCCTTTTACTAATTCTATCGCCATTTCCTGCTCCTTAGGGTGGGGTGTCTCTAACATCTTGTCCAGCAGGCCTACGGTTTGCCTGGCCCTTTTGGCGGCTCTCTTTACTTTGGATGGTCTGTTACGCGTACGCTTCCTTGCCGGTGTATCTGTCGTTGCACGCGACAAGGCCTCTTTTGGCACCTGACTTCCTGGATGCTGCATTTGGTAATGCGTCAATAAGTCCGCAAATTGGGTCGCCCTGAACTCACATTTTTCGCAAGAAAAGTCCATTGTTGATCCTGCAAATGATGGTTATAGGATTATACAATGCATACAGCCCGTTAAGAAAATATTTAAAGGAATAAAATAATAATTAAGGATCCAGGTACATAATCACAGTTGATAACATAAAACAATTCAAAGCCAGTATAGGGACCATTTAAGATACCTAATGACTACAATCTTGCCTTATTTCAGTCAAGGTTCATAGGAAAATAGGCCTAGCCATTTCTAGCTAGCCTAAGTGCACACTCACAGGAACCTGCTTACATAATATAGGAATTGTACTATTTCACTCTAAGTACTGACCAACTAAGAACCCTCAAAGCATTTCGGCTTTTATAGGCCTACTTTACCAAACCTCATTAGTTTTTAATATGACAAAGTTTAACTGATAACATTCTGAATTTGGATACAGGTCACTTACTGAGTATCACAATAAATCATACCTTAAATATAGGACTTTCATTCGGACTAACTCAATTCACAGATCTTTTCAGATCCACATATCATTTTGAGTAGTCACACTAATTTGAGTACAAGTAGCAGCAACCAATACATTTTGGATTTCAATAACTGCACCACTAACTCACCTGCCTAACCATAAAAGTGATAAAACACTCATGAATTTACACTTTTAGGACTTGCATTCGGACTATCAGATAAGGACCTCGCATGGGTATCCCAATTAACTGACATGTCGCACTAATTTGAACCAATTGGTCGGCACAACCAAGACAAAATTTGGTATTTATTATTGCTGACCAAGACTCCTCTGCCTAAACATTCACACTTACCATTTTGAACACTCAGTTTGTGAACACTGCATACCTATCAGAACTAGATCATCAATAACAACTTCAACCCATCATACATACAATACTACACCGGTCTTACTCTTAGGGTTTCTCAGCTTTTCAGCCCAAGAAATCATGACAATCATCCTTAATACCGGATAGGACTTACTGGATTATACAATTGTTACAGGCCTTAACCTATAACTGGACTTCTCAGTCTTGTTTTACATTTATGTGAAAACATTAACTCCAGGAATAACATTTTTATATATATAATATACCTACTGTCTGGATTCGTATAGTCCAATTTACCTTTTAAGCATCACTTATGCTTTCACACCTGCTGGCTAAGGCTTATTCAACCTTTACAAGCCTAAACACTTTTTAATTAAATACAAACCATAAATTGGCAATTAAACCAATCCATCAATTTACTCAAATTATTTATTAAACCTTTTTGGAGTGAAAACATGTTTGATTTTTCCCAGTTAACTCTGTTCTTATTTCATTTACCTTATTATGAATCCAAAAATCTAGACGGTAATTTCCGCATGCGCCGTGGATTTCGTCTACCACTGGCTGGGATTACTTCTAGTGACTCTTTCTTACTTGTTTCATCGATACCTACTGCTTTAACCTCTTCACTTGATTTCTCGCTTGATTTTTGAACCATTGATTTTTCATGGCAGACCTCGACATTGGTCCTCTCTTCTTTGGGGACTTCAACGGAGTCGACATTGGTCCTCTCGTCTTTGGGGACTTCAACAGAGTCACTCCCCTGATCACTTACAAGACCTTTACAACATGGGTTCTCCAGCCAACTTTTCCGCACGTTACCTTCATAGGGCTTCAACCGGTCCATGTGTATTATTTTACACTTGGATTTGGGTCCCTTCTGTATCTTACAATGTACATCTGACAATTTTTCTACTACAAGTTCTGGTCCTGTCCAGGGTAATCTTAGTTTGGAACAGACTCCTACCTTTCTCTGGTTGTTAAAAACCCATACAAAATCACCTTGGTTAATGTTACTTGCTCGTGCTTTACGATCATATTGTCGTTTCTGTCTTCGAGCACTCGCCTTCAACACCTTACCAGCTCTGTCATGGGCAGATCTCATCCTTTCCCTTAAATCGAGAGCGAAATCTGTTACCTCTTTATCATCGTGTACACCTTCTACCAAGAGATCTAGTGGTGTTCCAACCTCTCTACCTAACATTAACATATTCGGGGTTTCCCCTGTTGACTCTTGTACAGCAGATCTGTACGCATAACCTACATACGGTACCTGGGTATCCCAGTCTTTCTGATTCTTATACGGGTCCATAAGTAGTGACACAATACTCAGAATTGTACGATTGTAGCGTTCAATCATCCCATCAGATTTAGGATTATAGCCACATGTCCTTGTACGAGTTATACCAAGAATACGTAATGACTCTGTAAACACTTGACTCATGAAATTCGAACCTTGGTCCGAGTGCAATTCCAGGGGCATACCATACCTACATACAAATTCACCTACAAATGCCTTGGCTACTGTTACAGCAGTCTGGTTTGGGATGGGAATGGCTTCCATCCATTTCGTAAAGTAATCTCCTATCACTAAGATATATTTGTTACCACTCTCACTTACCGGTAAAGGGCCTAAAATGTCTAGAGCTACTCTTTCTAATGGGCCACCAACCTGATATTGTCTCAATGGAGCTCGTCTCCGTTTTGGTGGATTCTTCCGTTTTGCACAGCCTGTACACTGACGTAGCCATGCCCTCACATCCTCTATCATACGTACCCAATAGTACCTTTCTTGTAACCTATTCAGTGTCTTTTTCTGTCCTAAGTGGCCAGCCGCTTTCACATTATGACACTGTTCTAATACTACTTTGTGCATAGCGGGGGGTAACATTACCTTTAACCTCTCTTCACCCCCATTAGGATGAATCCATCGTCTACATAGTACACCATCTTTCACACACAACATGTCCCATTGAGCCCAGTAGACTTTTAAGTCCGGGACACAAGGCGACACTTCATTCCACTCTGGCCTTAACTCACCTATTTCCAAAGCTTTCAGTAAATAACTCATACTTGGTTCTGTAAGTTGGGCTTCCCTTATTTCTTCCAATGTTATTACAGGGGTTACAGTTACTGTATAGACAGACTTTAATGACTCTGACTCTAATACTTCACTAGGGGGTAACTTTGACCATAACCTTTCAGTGGTTATAATACCTGCCCTAGGTCTCTAATCTGTTCCATACCTTGTTCATTTTGATCAGTTTCTCTATCTCTGCACTCATCTTGCCTACCACACTGCTTGCAAGGGCGTCTAGAGAGAGCATCTGCATTGCTGTGTTTAACACCAGGGCGATGAATTAACTCAATATTATAGCTACTTACTATTTCTAACCAGCGGGCTAGTTGACCCTCCGGATCACGAAAATTCACCAACCACTTCAATGCACTGTGATCTGTTCTCACTATAACCTTTCGGCCATAGATGTAGTGTCTAAAATATTTCAGAAAATAAACAACAGCGAGCAATTCCCGTCTTGTAACACAGTAGTTACGTTCGGCTTTACTGAAAGTCTTACTACCATAAGCAATTACTCTTACTTCACCATCTTGCTCTTGGGATAAGACACCACCCATAGCATAGTTGCTTGCATCACAATCTATAATATACTGACCTTCAGGCTGTGGATAAGCCAAGACAGGAGCTGTGATCAGGCAATCTTTCAATTTCTGAAAGGCCAACTCACACTCAACTACCCATAAGAATTCTGCATTCTTTTCAGTTAATTTGTACAGGGGTTTGGCTATTTTGGAGAAGTTTGGAATAAAACGCCTGTAATAGGCTACTAATCCTACAAAACTTCTTACCTCTTTTACACATTTTGGCGTAGGCCATTCTTTGACCGTTTCCACTTTTTCAGGTTCTGTCCTTACCCCATTTGGTGTCACTACATGTCCTAAATAATGTACCTCAGTTTGAAATAGGTGACACTTACTTGGTTTCAACTTTAACCCAGCTGCTCTTAGGCGCTGTAACACTGTCTCAAGACGAGTAATAGTTTCTGGAACTGTACGACCAAAAACAATCACATCATCAAGGTACACTAAAAGTGTCTCCCAATGCAAACCTGAAAGAACCCTCTCCATTAATCTCTCAAATGTGGCGGGCGCATTACACAAGCCAAAAGGCATAACATTCCAAGAATAAAAACCACTTTTGACAGCAAACGAGCATTTCTCACGGGCACTTTCTTCTAATTCAATCTGCCAGTATCCTGACGCAAGATCAAGAGTACAATAAAACTTGGAATTAGCGAGAGAATCAAGAGTTTCATCAATTCTTGGTAATGGATAACCGTCTTTCTTTGTTAGTTCATTTACTTTCCTCAGGTCACAGCACAGTCTAAACTTACCACCTTTCTTTACAGCTAAAGTTACCTGTGAGGACCATGGTGAATTACTAGGGCTTATTAAACCTCTTTCCAACAAACCTTTTACTTGCCGGTCAATCTCAGCTTGTTGCTCTAGTGGAAATCTACGGGGTCTTTGTTTTAGTGGCCGGGCATCGCCGGTATCAATGGTATGTTTGACTAAACTTGTCCTACCAATATCATCTTCTGATTTGGAGAAGACATCAGAATATTTACTTAACAAATCATGTACCTGGTGACTGTCACTCTCTGATAAATCTTTGACACTTTCGGTCAGCAATTCATGTAAGTATTCTGGGACACTCTTTTTATCTATTGGATCTACAGACTCTACCACTTTTCCAACTGACTCACCAGTGATGCCATTAGCAATAGCTACCATTTGATGCGAATAAATGTCACTTGGGTCCAATGGACTCATACAAGCAATAACCGTACCTGCTTTCACTGTCCGTTTATGTTGACCCAGATTACACACTTGTACACACAATGTATCAGTTACATTTACTATGCTACGAGCTACCATTATTTCATGTTCAGGTAAAGGGGATATTTCTAAGGGTTCAACTAAACCTATATCCTTACCTCTCCACAATTTGTCTTTGATCCTTGTTGAAATTAACTGTTCATGACCAGGGAGCACTACAGTGGTTTCTGTGACTACAAGTCGAGCACAGAACAGCTCACCTGTCGATGATTTACATTTGACTTTTTCGCCCTTAATTTGAAGCTGCAAATTACTACAATCTAGAATGCTTCCTGTGGATACCAGAAAGTCCATACCTATTATACCATCTACTTTGATATTTGCTACCATCAAATTTACTGTTTGACTTACATTACCAACCTGTATTTCAACCCAAGCTGTGCCCCACATTTCTAATGGAGCACCATCTGCCATAGTTGCTGTTACCAGAGCAGGCTCAAGACGAGGTCTTTTCAATTCAGATATTGCTAACCATGAACTGTACGAAAGTATAGTTTGAGATGAACCGGTGTCAATAAGCATGTCTAATTCTATGCCTCTATAATGTGAACAGGGGCAAATAGCCCGTCGGTTGCAATACTCACTGACTTTAACTTCGACTTACCACTATTGTGGGAATCTCTCCCATGGGTTTCTGGGTTGAAACCTGTTGTGTCTTGGGTCCACTTGGGTGTTGGTTCCCGTCTTGTGGCCGCACCATGACCCCCTGGTTCGACCATTGATCGTTTCCCTGAAACTTACTTTCTCTATACCTTAAATATTCCTGAAAACCTTGTGGATTGTCTTGTTGGAACTTTGGGCAGTCCCACTTGAAATGACCATCTTCATGACAATAGTAACACTGTGTTACTTTACCTTTTCTATTATTTGATCCCTTATCAGTTGTGCTTGAGGAGTAGTTTTGTCTCCTTTCAGTGTTGCTGGGTTGCATATTCTGCAACATACGCATCATATCCTGAAGCCTGTCTTCCATTTTGTTTAATCTAGAATTTGGTTCATTAGATTGCGCATCTATTGTGCGACTATACAATGGTACTGACTTACCCCTGCCTCTAGACTTTTCAGCCTTTAAGAAGCATTCTGTTTCTACAGCAGCAGCCACCGATTCCTCAAGGTTTCGGGGTCTTGACCTAAAAATTGCTGAGCGTAACTCACCATCTTCAAGGGCATCCTTGAACTGGTCCCTTGCCAATTTATCATGTGCTTCTCTGTTCATATTTGGATAGGCCATGACTACCAATTGCATTAAAGCCTGGCCTAAATCCTGGAGGCTTTCATTTGATCTCCTCCTTCTACCTCTGAATTCCATGGTGTAGTTTTCAGCACTACTACATGGCCCAAACGACTTTTCTAGGTTTTTTTGCAATTCGTTATATGTGCATTGTTCAGGAGACCAATTTTGGCCTAAAACCTGTACAGCATTACCTGTTAAACATGTAGCCAACCAAATACATGCCTCTGAGTCGCTCCATCCATTTAACTCCTTACATGCCCTGAAGTGTACCTTGTAATTAGACCATGGTCTCTTACCGTCATATTTCTCAGGGTGGACCTCCCTTTTCGGTCGGTCCCTATACCTGCCTGTACTCTGTGTACCTGGTGTTGAATTATATGTTGGCCTATTCATAGTATTTTCATTCATCTTATCCTTATATCTCACCTGTTCTTCCTGAACATATCCGCTGTAGTGTGGCAGCTCCTCATGTTGACTTAGACCTACATAGCCTGGACTATTACCTTGTTCACCAGTATCAGACAAATTCTCTGGTGTTTCTACACTTACTTTTGCCAAACCTTTGTACTTATCCTTATTTAACCGATCTATCTCGGCTTTCAATTCTCCACATTCCGTTAACATATCTGTTTTGAAAGATTTTAAATCATCATCCTTCTTCTTCAACACTTCATTTAACTCACTAACCTTATCGTTCTTCTCGTCAATTACCTTCTGTGCGTCCTTTTCTGATTGTTCTTTACGTTGTCTTGTTTCCTCTAATTTATGTCTTAAATCGTACATTTCCTCAAGTGTTTCCCATTCTTGTGACGTTTCATTGTTTGGATCATCAAATTGAAAACTATGGGGCCAATTTTTGTGTGCCATTATGAAATTTTATATAGTTGCCAGTATCCCATTCGCTGCCACCAATTTGTAACGGTATAGCCTCGGTAGACAAGGGCCGCTCAAATAAATTTATATCCGACCTGGCAAACTCTATAAAATAACACAATCGTACGAATGTTCAATTTAGGTTTCAATGTATTGGCCCTCAATTGTTGTATTCAATATATTGGCCAGGCATTTATTCAAAGTTCTATTCAACACTTACATAATCAAATCACAAACCATGATAATAATAGTATGAAGAACAATATACAATACATTTTCAAACAGTGTACAAAAGCCTAATAAATGTTGACCGTAAAACCTGAAATATTAAATCCTAAATGAAACCTGGTCCCTGGTCCAACTCTTGTGTACAGTATTACATTAATTATCCATTACCAAATCCTCATCCCCATCAGGATGTTACATAGGATTCTTCAGTTCAATAAACCTTAAAAATTCAACATTGCCACAAAGAAGAGTACCAAAGGACCGGACGACATTACTTATTACTTAAGTCATTTGTATACCTGATTTACACCTGGTTTTATTCCTGATTTCTTGTCAAACCAAACACTTGCTTGTCACTTGAATCTGGCTCCGACACCCCGATAGCGAGGTAATCCAAGGAAAAAATAGTAGGACTTCTGATGTAACTTAATATATTTTCCCGTGTTGATAAGTATAAAATCAGGCTCAGAAGTGAATAAAATGGATTAAGTGAGATCTATATACCAGATTTAAACGATGCTGATTGGTCTAGACGTAAAGAATTTGATTGGTTATTCAAATTATCAATCAGTGACTTACGCGATTTTAATAGTTAAATGACTTGCGCAATATTAATATTTAAACAAGAATAGTCTTTAAAATGTTGAATCGCACAAATAAAAGGTGAATTCGATTTTTGTTACAGTATGTCGTCCCGGTAGTGGCGTAAATTTCCCGGTAAATTTTCGTAAAAGGTTGCCCCAAATTTTTCCCCAGTCAGTTAACTCGTGAATTTCACGTAAGTGGGGGGGGGGGGTCAACAAAATTCGCACGGTCACAAAATTTCGCATATTCACAAAATTTCGCACAGTCACAAAATTTCGCACAGTCACACAATTTCGCACAGTCACAAAATTTCGCACGGTCACACAATTTTGGACTCAAAAAAGCACAACAGTTAACAAATAATGCCAATTCCTCAGTGTTTTAGGCCCTATTTTTTTTTCTTATGCAAATTTAGCGACCCGGTCTTGGGAATTTAGCGTCCCGGTATTTGGAGCCAGGGGGGGGGGGGGGGGGCAACTTGCCCCCCTGCCCCCCCGGTCGGTACGCCACTGGGTGGTCGATGAATAACCTTGAAGACCACCCATTTGTTGTTAAGACATGATCTCTGGACAACAAAACGGGAAAGCATTCATATACCTTCAGATAAGTTGAGACCATCAATGTTGAGATCTGCTGCTGGTTGAGACGATGTCTTTCATTTCACGACAATAATATAGGAGAGAGAGTATAAACAATGCAGTGCCATTCGTTGGATTACGAATGAGCCTTGAGCTACCTCTTGTCTGTTAAAACCTCGCGACCAAATCAACTTGTTTCACGGTCTACAAAGAGAAACCAGTTAGAAATGTGTAAATCGCTATAATTTTTGTCACATTTCACATCTGACGTTTTAACAATAACGTACCATTTATTTTGCAGTCAATAATGTCTATACTTTGTCATAATTATTTATCTTACAGGCGGCGGCCGTGCGTGTCCCAAGGGGGCCAGGAATGTTCCGAATAACCCCGAGAACACCGACACAGAACCAAGGACTACAGAAATCGTGGTATGATTTAAAGGAAGGGGAGACCATGGAAAGTATGAAAGCAATGGCCGTGGCAGCAATAGCATCTTTGACGAAGCAGATGGACGTCCTGAAAGAGGAAGAAAAACAAGCTAAGAAGCAAGCCAAGGTTAACCGGCGTACAAAACAGAAACGTGTGAAAGAGAGATACGTATGGATACAGACGTTGGGGGTGGAATTTTGAATTTCCGTTGGTTTCAATGTAACAATGGATTTTGATTATATGACCCCATAAACATGATAAAATTCATCATCATCACACGTTGGAACTAAATTATTTCATCCTAAAACCACTGTGGGTGGCTAACCATCCGCAGTGTCAATATCGGTTTTTTTTAATTTAAGGTGGCTCTATTGGCTGATGAAAATTTTAGATTTCCTTTGAAATCTGATATGTTCTAACCCTTGGTTTATCAATTCTGGAACTGAACATTTTATTTCAATCGGACATTCGGTTGCCGATCTATGGTAGGTCAAAGAGGCATACTACCAACCACTTTGGCAACAACTTTCTTTTTATTTTCTTTATTTTTTCCAATTCCAGTTGAAATGTCCTAATTATGGCTAATTATGTATGCATGAAATATGCAAAGTAAAGTTTGTGGACTAGTGAGATGAGCTATGATGACGTGACTTGGTACATGGGAAAAACACTTGAAGAGCTAAAAACATATGTTAGCTTTTGTCTAATTTCCATTTGCATAATTAATAAGGCCCACTAATTAAAATGTTTAAACATTTCTTAATTAGGACCTAATTAATTATGCAAATGGAAAGTAGACAAAAGCTAACGTACGTTTTTAGATAATTAAGTGTTCTACCATGTACCAAGTTACATCATCATATAAGCTCCTCTCATTAGTCCACAAACTTTACTTTGCATATTTCATGCATACATAATTAGCCATAATTAGGACATTACATGGAAACTGGAATTGGAAAAAACAAAGAAAATAAAAAGAAAGTTGTTGCCAAAGATGTTGGTATTATGCCTCTTTGACATATCTTGGCAACCGATTGTCCGATTGAAATAAAATTTTCAGTTCCAGAATCGTTAGACCATGAGCTAGAACATATCCGATTTTAAAGGAAATCTAAATTTTTCATCGGCCAATAGAGCCACCTTAAACCGTTGTTAAGCATTCGTCCCATTCACTTTCTCACGCGTAATCTCGTTCGCATGTTTTAACCTGAATATTCGTGATACGCCCGTGTCCAGCGTCGTCTTTACGTCATTGGTTTAGAGAATAATGACTGCGTAACAACTGTTTTCGTGAATTTGTTTTAAAATCAGAGGTTTTTGTTCTGGTCTGAGGAATTGTCCCGAGGGGCGCAGCCCCCGAGGGACAATTCCGAATGACCAGAACAAAACCCGAGGATTTCAAAACAAATTCACGAAAACAGTTGTTAAGCAGTCATTATTCTCATTCATTACTGAAAAAGATGCATATTTTATCTAAATCGTTGATTTGTACCGATATAATCTTGCTAATAATTAATTAGTTTTATGCTTATTTTGTCCACCCCTTCTTAGTTATTGAAACAGTCCAAGTCGGGTCATCCCCTCATTAACATTTTTATCATTCAACCAATCAGAAATAAGCTTTAATCGTGTTTCCTCATAATTCATTGAATATTCAGTTTAGGGGCGTGAGGCGTTAATTTGATTGGTCGGTCAGTGAGCAAAACAATGGAACACTTTGGCGCAGTACTTTCGGGCAATTATTAGTAACCCGCGCTCGGCGTGCGCGTTCTCATCTAACGATTTATTTGAAAAGTTATGAATCATAGATAAGAAATCCTACAGCTTACGGGTTAGCCGGCGGCGGCCATACACGACGAAACAAATATGGTACAGCCTCGGCCTATACATTATAAGACCATTGTCTATAGCAAAATAGCAAAACAGCTAAGAACTATATTTTATTCTCATTCTTATTTAGTTTATTGGTTATTTTGATCTTTTATCATAAACTTTTTAAACTTTAGTACAATTCATAATAGTGTATTAATGATGTTGATATACTTTAAAACTTGAATAAGAGCTGCAGTTTTAAATTAAGTCATAGGCCTAGAAAATTGAACATAAGAAATACAGTATAATTTAGCTGTATTTCAAAAAAATTACAGCCAACTGTCACTTTTTAACCTTTTTTACAGTATTTTACTGTAAATGTAATTTCTAACAGTGTAGGCGCTCGTCAGTTAAAGCATCTCTCTGGTTAAAGTATATAAGTTGCAAATTTATCTTAACAGACTTTATTGCTCTCGAGTGATAGTAAATGAATGTTCCATATAATTAATTGCACAATGGTTTGTCTGATATACTGAAGATAGCAATAAAGTTCCTTACAAATACACAGAAGTACTGTCTATATGAATAGATCATTATACCGTGTGTCCCAAAAAAACTGGGTTCAAAAGTTTGCGAGCTTACAGCTAAAAAAGTAGGAAACATAGATAGTTTATATTTGGGGATATTAAACAAAATATACATGATCTTAATTAGTTAAACTCTGTAACTAATCCAATATAAACTTTTTGAAATACAAAGATTTTAATAGAGCGTGGTCAGAACCCATTTGTCCCACTTTTCAACAGTTCAAGGAACACCCGATGTGTTGCAATTGCACATTGTTGTGATTTCGTCAATGTTTTGCCTTTGCATTCATTCTTTACAAAGACTTGGGCAGTAAATAAAATTATCTTGGTCATATAGGCCTACCAATAATACAAGTTCATTATTTACATAAACATTAACAAAAATGTTCTTTGTTTATAATAGTCCGAGTTATTGTTAAGTTCTTTCGGAGAATACCATGCCGGGAATACTGCACATAGCGCACAGTTTTATGCAACGCACGGATGGTTTATTCCTTAAATCGGGACAAATGGGTTCTGACCACGCTCTATTCAAATCTTTGTATTTCAAAAAAGTTTATATTGGATTAGTCTCCAAATTTACCCAATTAAGGTCAGGTATATTTTGTTTGCTATCCCTAAATATAAACTATCCAGGTTTCCTACTTATGTCGTTATATAAGCTCGCAAACTTTTGTACCCGGTTTTTTGGGACACGCTGTACATAGGGTGTTTCATAAAAAAAAATGCATCGATTTTTCGTCTGAACTATCAAGCAGTCGAAAATGCTTTTCTGTTAGAGCTAAATATATGTCTTCGTTATATCATGATCAAATTCGAGCAATATCGGACAAAAATTGACTAAGAAACCAATGATAAACGGACACGACTTCAAAATCAACTTTGGCATCGTCCTAAGAATCATGCAAAGTTGTTGTACTTGAACTTGCTATTGAGGGACTGAACCGCATGCACACGATACGTTGCGTAGTGCATTTTATGATAATCGATCCATAACTTCACCTTCTTTATATGGAAACTTAATAGGCCTTCTAGATAAAACGGCAATCAGACAATTCTAATAATATTATCTGGACTTTTTTTCCCATTTTGTTAATCATTTGATTATGTGCCCAAGTATGAAACACACCGAAAAATGTTTACATAATTATGTTAAATATTAGAACTCCATAATTATTATGTAAACCTTTCACACAGTATTTGTGTATAAAATACACAAGTTATGTAAAAATAACTTGTGTATTTTGTACACAACTTAATTGTGTATAAAATACACAAGTTATTTTTACATAACTTGTGTATTTTATACACAAATACTGTGTGAAAGGTTTACATAATAATTATGGAGTTCTATATTTAACATAATTATGTAAACATTTTTCGGTGTGAATGATTATTACGGATAGAATTATTTATTTGAATTACATTTCACACACCATCATGATATGATAAAAATCATCATAATCATCAAAAGGGAGATTATATTTTCTTTTCTCATAACGATGGAAATGAGATTTTGAAGTCAACGCCATTCTGTAAGAGGTCTCTCATTTTGGTAATGCAGTTCCTTTCTTTCATCAGATTAGCTGGTGGTCCTAAAACCCCTTTGTTACCAAAACACATCATACACCTAACACAAACAGTCTTAATGGTGAATCTGAGAGAGGGTTGGTGACTTATAACATGTCCTGAGATCATCAACTCTACACAAGACTCACCTGTATGCGGGAGAATTATGTAAATTGGATTTTAAGGTTGTGTCATACAACTGCCATAAAATCATATATTTTCAAGTCAGTTTTTGGCCGGTCAAATTTAACTACCATACCCATGGCGCTAACACTATACAGTTCAGACGAGTGCAGTGATGTTCTCTTAAGATATAATATTCAAAGCAAAAGGTGTTGCGGTTTTTATGATACACACTGTAGAATCATAAAGTTAGGTTATTTTTACACTTTTTTCCGCAGACGACATTCCAATATTTCACAAAACATTTCAAAAATGTCAAAATTGTTTAATTTCATTACCATTGGAATCACCATGTGAAATGCATTGAAATAAGTACAAACATGCTTACATTGATTCAGCATTGGACATTGGATAGACCTTTAAAGTTGGGAAAGGTTTCTGAAAAATCTATTTTGTATATAAATAGCTGCGTGGAAAATGTTAAAAATATTTGTGTGCTAAAGAAAATCCTTAGGGGCAACTCAAGAAAGTAAGTTGTACGCAGGTGTAACCAGAAAAACAACTGGCAGTGAACTACCGGGTGGTTCAAAAAAAAGTTGACCCAAGTTCAAAATATTTTTTCAACCACATTAATAGTTTCAGAGAATTTGTGTTTACTTGGTCTTGATCAGCAGTAAGTTTTGAAATTATCCTGAATGAATGGCGCGTTGAGCTTGTTTGGTTATTCAGATACCGGGGTATGGCTCATTACAGAAAGCATGCACAAAACTGACTTGTCCACTGGAGCGTCATTTAGTGTTTGTCTTTACAACAAAACAGCATGCTCTAGATTCAGAATTCAAGCCCGCCCAGACAAAGTATCCCAATCTCTATGCTTATGTGCCATTCACATTCAACAAAGAAATGTAGGTAATGTCATGCACCAGACAGATGTTTCAGATGTCTCCTTTTTTCTTTTTCTCCTTTTTTCACAATTTGTGACCAATCGTGTGTAAGTCCACTTTGTGCATTTCATCTCTACTAAAAGGATGCTCCCGTGGACAAGGCAGTTTTGTGCATGCTCTCTATAATGAACCATATCTGAAGAACCAACCAAGCTAAATTTACCATTTGTTCAGGATAATTTCAAAACTTACTGCTGATCAAGACTAAGTAAACACAAATTCTCTGAAATTATAAAATGTAGTTGAAAAGTTACCTTGAACTTGGGTCAACTTTTTTTTGAACCACCCGGTAGGGGAAGGTGGGGTAATGGCGGACGCGGGGTAATCGCGGACAGGGCTGTATCTAAAGGCAGGTGAAAGAAGGTGGTATTTTGCCACCCTATGATGTTAGGTGCCTCTCCATTGAAATCACACAAAACCTAAATGGGATGGTTGTCTCGCAAATTCTCGCGAGAATTACAAAAATCACTTTTTGGGCAAGTTGATATTTTGGTGCATTACTTTCTCTTTGAAACTGGTATTTCTACATCAAGGAAAACAAAGTCTTATTATTTTTTTATTTAATGTATGATACCTTCTGATAAAAAAGAAATGAATTCGGAGTCACAATGATGAGCATAATAATAAGAGAGGATGTGCCCATACATTGTACATGGATTGGGGTAATCCCGGACATGTACCGTTTCCATGGTAACCAATATGGGCGTGGTCAATTTAACATCATAAATCGGTAATAGTTGTTGACCATATAAATATGTGACATTGTTCTTTGATTTCTGCTACGCTTTTAAAAATGGTATTTTTTAACTCCCATTGAAATACTGTATTCCAATAAAAAGAGGGCTGCCATTGAAAAATACGGTCCGGGATTACCCCCAGAGTGTGGGGTAATGCCGGACGACGCCATTTTTTTTATTGCGTCGTAGCTTCGAATTTCAAAATGATGAGTTGATAAAAGGTAGAACCATCACAGTGCTTTGTGTTTACATGATTTGTATTGTTATATGACGTATTATATGTGTGTTATACCTCTCTGACAAAATGTGTCCGCCATTACCCCACCTTCCCCTACTCAAGATACCCGTGTTGAGGGGTTCGAAATTTGAATTTGTAGAATATGCGTGTTGTATTTCTTTGACGCTTAGTCTGCTTATGTCGAGTTTTAAAATGTAAAAAATAAGGTATCTTTTATACATGCCATATACTATAATTATGAGCCCATTTATATATTCTTGGTATAATATAGGTTCACATTATTGTTTTATTATGTTCATTACTATTAGGCTATTCTATAAATATTTCAACCATAAGCACATCCATGCCACGATTTTCAATGAATATTTTGGACAATTCGTATGTTTCATATGCCTTAAAAACATGGCCAGCAGTTATAATAAAACACATTGATTAGTTTAAAAAAGCGAGGGTGAAGGTATACATATACGCTGTTGAGAATGTTTTCAAGCATACTTCAGTTTTCTGATATTCAAATTCCTCTCAAATATCTTTTACATGACTATACCCGTTGATCTGGATCTGGACCAGCTTCAGACGGGGCTTCAGGATTCGGAAAACGAACCAGTAACGTTCATGATAACCGTAGAACTCATCCCAGAGAACCTTTTTATCGATGTGACGGATCACCCACTTTCCATACAAAGAATATACATAATACATCATATAAAATACAATACAAAACAAAACTTTTATATTAATATAATTTCAGAGGAATGCAAAACCCATTCATTATTGTATGATCGAAGAGGGTCCCTCCAGATACACCAGGGGCTGAGAGTGGGACTAAAAAACTAAAATACAATACAAAACAAAACTTTTATCTTAATATAATTTCAGAGGAATGCAAAACCCATTCATTATAGTATAATCGAAGAGGGTCCCTCCAGATACATCAGGGGCTGAGAGTACGACTAAAGTGTACTGTTTATGATTTTGCTATACCGAGGACCTCCTTCCGAAATCTGTCGGTTTCATCTTCCACAAAGGTCACAGTATTATCCTTCTCCCCTGCAGGGTGTATGAACAAGGCTTGATCATGATGGTTCTCCTCTATTGCTGTCAGGAATGCTTCGGCAACATGTTCCGTTCTGGATGAATAAAATGGTTAAATAAAAATGAGAAACAACGTTATAGCTGAATAACAACATGGTCAGTATACCCAGTATGTTTTTATAGTTTCTGGTGCGAGTATTTTGCTTGAGTCTGGTTCCTTGAGACCCAAGCGTCAAATCATCAAAAGCACTTTTTGGTCAACATTTTAAAAACTAAAACATTTAGGCCTATGTTGAAATAAAAAAATTAAAAATAATTCCTAGAGAAGTGTCTTTAGATGATATTAGTGCAATTCCTTACATAAAAACTGATATTGCTGGACAAAATCAGCATTTTTGTTAAATTTGATACCAAAATGGATTCTCCGACTCATTTCTTGTCCAAAAATGTATACTTTTATACATCACATAGAGTTCAAAAGTTACTGCGGTTGATAAATTTCATATTTATTTGGTTTAGTAACGAGGACATCACAATATTGGGTATGGCAATCCATCACATCAGCACTTTCAACAACGACAACCGGGCGCGAATTTCAAATAGTCACAGGTTGGGGATGTGAAGTTTAGACCCGCTTTATTGAATATACGAGGGTCATTCAATAAGTTCTACCTCCTACCTCATAACTTTGCTATTATACAAGCCAGTCGTATGAAATATTCCACAATTAAAGCTTTGAATCTCAGCTACAAAATCATAGTAGATTGATCTGAATACTTATTGTACTTTTCTGGATATGCAGTAGAAACCAAACCTCCATTTAGTGCGGCGGAAACGGGTAAAAAACAGACAAATGTCTCCTAAGTGCTATTCATTAGGCCAATTCTAAGAGACAAAATGTACCTATCGGTCAATTAAAATCGTTCTAAGTTACAAATATCTCTTAAATAGTTTAAACAATACAAGTGACTGATTTCTTGGCGGAAAATGCCCTCCAATTAGCCAGAACCATACCAGGACAGCCATCAATTTTAACCCTACCCTTAGAGAACCGCTGCAAAAGTCATATTTGCTTTTCATAGGAACTAAGAGATCTTCCTTATACAGGACTAAATGGATATATTTCAAGTCTCTTGAAGGTATATTTTTCTATCACTGACTACCTGAATAACTATGTTGCATATAAGGAAAACTGATAAAGTTACTATTATGTTAAGATCTAACATTCGAGGCATCATTGTGGCTTGACTTGTAACAACGAACATTTGACTGAATATCAGTATGCTAAAGGCGTGCCAATACATTCGAGTTGATATTATACTATTTGCAAGCTACACAGGTTAATATTGCCTACAATCTGATTTATACATGATAGTATAGCATTATATTCAGAAATCATCCATTGTTTTCTATTTTCAGTATTTAAATCGGGCGGTTAAACCTAATCATACAATACGGAGAGAAAACGAAAAAAACATGTATTTATCTTTAATAGGGTCATTTTCCGTGTCCGTTGTCCAAAATCTCTCTCTGGCTTTGATTGCATCATGACAAAAGTGAAATAGGTATCAATTAGCATTTACTATAAATGTGTATGATTCTGAGCTGTAATCATGACAAATGTCATGAGGCTGACATTCATATTAGCGATCTTGTGAGTGAGGAGGTAGAACTTATTGAATGACCCTCGTAGTTCTGTGTTCACCCCAACTTGTCAATATACATGATATACATTATATAATTATTTTAATACCATGCTTGGTTTCATGAATAGAACTGTTCTTTGACGAATAAAAATACCTACGTGATTTTGGGCGCTTTAGCTATAAGAACCGCAAATTGCTCTTTATAATTCTCCTCAACTCTAATGGTCGGTAGAAGGTTGGTTCCCTCAACGGCTGATGGACATAGATTATTGAGACGAAGCTTCTTCGCTTTCACTTCTGGATCATATTTCTGTAAATTGCAAACAGTTTTTCTTTGTTTTAAATTAGTCATTAGCCATTGGTTTTTTTAGGTAGGCATTGTTCAAGGTCGGACTGGCCGGTTAGCGATATTATTTACCGTAAACAACATTTGATAGGCTAGACGGAATAAAGCGTATAGTGTACATGATGCCATTGATAATATATTAGTATACTGTGGTTGGCCAAATGTTGTTTACGGTTAATAAATTCGCGGCCAGTTATACGTTAACATCTCAATATAATGTAAATATGGACCCAGTATAGTGCTGTGACCAGAACGCAAAAGGGGAGGTAGGCTCTCCATTCCCTCGAATAACTTCACCCAAAATGGATGCTCCTAAATAATACAAAATAATCACTTTGAAAATAATGACAAAGAACGAAAATGTTTAGATCCGAAATTATAGCAGACATCGGGCAGGTATTAAATTATGACATTAAAATTTAACATTTTCGATTTTGTTTTGGGGGGGGCGGGCGTACCGGGGCTTGAGCTGACTGGGGGACAAGGGAGAAAAGGGTTGTGACCCACGGGAAAAGGGCGTCCCCAGAGAGGGGGTGCGATTTTGACCATACAACGTTTCGGCCGGTTTTGAAGAAAACGTCATCGCTACCACCCCCTCCTCCCCCTTCCCCAACCCCTACTTATGAGATTTCAACTGCTGGCGGGAAAAATAAATTGTGCAAGTTTAACGAGAAAAAAAAGAGTCTGTAAAAAAAATTGTCGGTACATCATGCCTTCGTCGGTATTCTTATGCCGTGCCCCCGTTTCAAACGGCTGGGTAAGCCCTAGCACACGGGGGAATTAATTGAGTTACCTTAGGCCCATGGGTGACTGTGACCATTTGAAATCTACAAGGCCTAGCCCGTGAGAAACATTATAGGTCATACCTTCCATATAAAGCGGGTGAAAATCAGACACTTAATCTCATTCAGTGTCGAACCAATCAGAATGCAAGTGTTCATAATGCACTCCGCGTCATCCCAGACAACATTACAATATTGGCCCAATATTATGTTTTATTGGCCCAATATTGGCTTACAATATTGGCGCAATATTATTTGCTCATGGGCCCAAGCTTGGCTCAATATTGGCACTCGACAATGTGGGCCAAGCTTCAGCCAATATTGGGCGATCTTGGAGAAATGTTAGGAAGGAAGAATTCTATCTTTATATTGTTTTATTTCCCTTAAAGAGAGGAGTGAGCGGATTCCGGGCCAACCTGTGGCCAGGACCAACTTTGGCCAAGGGCAAGCCTAGGACAAGAGAACAAATCTTCAAGTGACAGGACAAGGCACAAGATCCTAGCCAAAAGGCCGGGAAGCGATAATTCTTAAAACAGCGGTCGCATTTTTTAGACCACGTCATAATTTGTATATCAAATCAATGATTCATTTCCCGCCCCTGGTATATTGTGCCCATTATTGGACCAATATTGGTTGCCAACATGATGCCAATTGAAGAGCGCCAATGTAAAACCAACATTGGTCAAATATTGGTGACTAAGAGAGTGCAAACCGTGCCAATGCCATTGGCACTCACTTGGTCACCAATAGGCCTATTGGTCCAATATTGGTTGCCAACATGATGCCAATTGAAGAGCGCCAATGTAAAACCAATATTGGTCCCAATGTAAAACCAATATTGATATAAAATTGGATGGATTGAGCGTGATACACAAAGATATTGGTCGAGCTATGAGTTTTAAAAAATATTGTGCGAGACGCAGTCGAGCACAATATTTTTAAAACTCGAGACCAATATATTTGTGTATCATGCGAAAAAATCCATCAAATTTTATCATTATTATGCAGTGAGAATCTGACTTTTTTTCTTCAAAGGACAGACAATTAATTATTTTTCCTAATTTTTTTAATTTTTTAAATCCCAATTTTTTTTCAAAAAATTGCAATTTAAAAAAAGAAAAAGAAAAAAAAAGGACAAAAATAGTTTCTACTGCATTTTTTGACTGCTACTATACAATTATACACGCTTAAAGTGTATTCATGCAGGTAACCAAACTGACCAAGTTCTAAGGATATCGGTCTGGCCAAGTTCGCTCCAGTGACATAATGTGCAGAATAATAGGTCTTTACTAATGCATTGCAAGTATAGGACAGAAGATTCGAACTGCGTAATAATGGTCCAATATTGGTGACCAAGATAATGCCAATGCCAATATTGCCAATTTTGGGCCAATATTGCGCCAATATTATATGTATGTTGTCTGGGATGCGCCGTTCAATGAGCGCACCACGCGCTTTGTTTTGATTCGTTGATCAGCTGATTCGTGGGTTCGCTGATTTTCATTGCGCGTGAAAATCAGTAAAATCAATGCACTTGTAAATATATTTCTCGGCCCTGGTGTTAGCGATATGTTAGCAAATGTTGATATGGTCACAATGGCACTCCCCCTGCGGGGTCGTGCCATTATTCACACATCAACATCAGCGCGCGTGCGTTAATTTCTTTCGAAACAAATAAACGCATTTATTGACCTATTATCAATTTTAAGAAGACTTACCGCCATATTTCTTGTGTATGCTATCACAGCAGCTTTTGATGTGGCGTACATGGGAGATAATGGGACCAACATTAAACCTAAAAATTGATGATAATTATACAAACGGTAAATAAAATCTACTAATAGGCCTATCTGTACATACGAGGGTCGGTCAGTAAGTAATGAATGTGATCATGGTACTGGATGCATGAGTGATTCTATTGAGAGATAGTGTGATCAATACAAAGTATGAACCTTTGTCTTTTAAACAATACACTTTCATGACTTTTGGATGTCCAAGTATGAACTATGACGTCATGGCATAGCGTAAAGTAACACTTCGGACACTGCCTGAAACCTGTCAATATTTGGCTGGATATACATCTGTAAATTGAATACAGGGGATGGATCTGTTTAATTCTTCACTAACATCCTCATCATCATTCTCAACACCATCTAAATCATCAATCATCAGTTCATTCCCCATTTCGGTAGTGCGTTACCGGAGGGAGGCAGAGTACATTGGCGTATAGCGCGGCGCAGCATCCAGGCATCCCCTTGCCGGAAGGCTTTCCCCCCACCTATTCGAGAGCCTAGAGGAAGTAACATGACTTTTGTCGTACCTGCCACAGAAGCCATGTTAATGATGACGCCACCTTCATCTAGACATTCTACAGCCAGCTGAGTTCCTGAAATAACACCGTTCTGAAACGTAATCAATAGTATAATGACTAATCAGTGGCGACACCATAGGTTGGGGATTCTTGTCATGACGGCATTGGCTTTGCTCCCGCCCCCTCATTCCCCCGTTACCTGAAGCCCCGCTCCCCCCCCCCCCCCTCCCCCACCCCCATTTAGAGAATACCCATCAACACAAATCAGCAGTGCACATGGCACTGAAAAATCACACCATTGACCATTGACTGGAAAGGGGGATCCTGGGGGTAGCGATGTGGTTGTCCCAAAACCGGCACAAAAAATCGCATGGTACAAGTGGCAAATGTACCCACGGAACGTACCTATGCCGCCACGAAATAGGTATATTGTCAAATTTTACGGGGGCGCCCGCCTCTCCGCCCACCCCCTGTATCCGCCACTGAACAAGAAAAACAATTCTCGCGAGAAAAATAAAATCGTCAGGCTAAAATGTGAGTACACCGGCTAAGATGTGTATCTTGGATTTGTTCAACATAATCTCAATTTTACTTATGTTGTAGTTTATTTAACATATTTTTAATTCGGTTTGACTTACGATATTGACTTCAAACATCTTTTCCCAGTTAACCTCGTCCCAGAAACCTGCGTTATTGCATACGATATTCAGCTGTCCATATGTTGATTTAGCCAACTGGAAACCAACTGGATGAAAAAACGAACAATAATGAATATGAACAAACCCTGTTCAACGGGCTAAGTCCGGGCTTTTTTTCTGCTTTTTTCTTTATTTTTTTATAACAAAATTTGCGAACAGTTTGGTGAATTTTCAAAACCTTTCCGGCATAATTCTGTTATACCCATACACACCTACATCGATAGTATGCGTCGTTCTTAAAAATCATGCACTATGAATACCTCTGTGAAGGGTATAACAGAATTGCTCCACATTTCCAATAAAAATTCAAACAGTTGGTAAACAAACAATATTTTGTTCTCAAATTTGAAAATAAATGGGTCGGTCCGGCACGTAGAACATAGTGGTTTTACCATTTTTATTTAAAATACAAAACAGATTTGTCAGAAACCTTTACCCAACTTTAAAGGTCTATCTCAAGGATTATTGAACCAATACTATTAGCATGTTTGCACTTATTTTAATGCATTTCAAATGGTGAATCTAAATATGTTTACGAAATACAATAATGTTGACTTTATTTGAAACATTTTGTGCACTTTTGGAAAGTCGTCTACAGACTCCTGCCGCTTGGAAAGTGTTAAGGTTAATATACAGGGTGAGTCAAAAAGAAGTTGTACGGATTTGAATATTATTTCCTGAGAAAGAAAAAGAATATTGACCTAAAATTCAGGCAATATTTTGACGAAAATATTCTTCCGATCATCTGAAAAAAAGAATGACTGAAATCGATCATTCCTATCCAGAGTTATAGCTATTTTACTAAAAGAACCCCTTTTTTTAGCTGTCCACCGATACGTAAAACAGAACAAAATAAAGAAAATGTTTAAAACTCATCATTATCATATCAGGAAGTAATTGTTTTATTCCTCATAATGCAAATTCATAGAATCCGTCAAAAGAGAAGGTTAAAGTCTTATTGTAGTCACTAATTATTTATTTTAGGCACACCATTCCCACCTGTGTTTGAAACTCCCGGGCTTTATTCTTATTTGAATATGAATGACCGTGTGTACATTTTGCTGCCCACTTAGAGTGGGTAGATATCAAGAGAATAAGCATTCCGTGGACAGCTAAAAAAGGGGTTCTTTTATTAAAACAGGCATAGCTCCTGATATAATTGATCGATTTCAATGATTTCTTTTGTCATATGAGCGGAATAAGTTGCTCTTTGAAAACGTGTCTCATTGGTTTGTCATTTTTGGGGGGTCTATTTTTAAACAAATATTCATTCCCGTACAACTTCTTTTTGACTCACC
The DNA here is from genome assembly GCA_035610835.1 of Ophiura sarsii. Lineage (NCBI taxonomy): Eukaryota > Metazoa > Echinodermata > Ophiuroidea > Amphilepidida > Ophiuridae > Ophiura > Ophiura sarsii. The sequence continues at coordinate 58,008,013 of CM069449.1, forward strand.
CTGTAGGCTAATGAAATATGATACCAAGTTTCCCGTTTCATATTTGTAAAAGAGTGGGTAGGTGTCTATTTCATTATTCATTATTCACTCACTCAATTTCATTATTGCATCTGTAAGTGGTGTAAACTACTAACTACCTATTGATTCGTATATATTACACCCTAATTAACACTTAAACACTTTGAAAAACAAGTTAGGAATCATTTGTAGATGTGTTATTGAAAATGTCAACAAATCTGTCTGAATTTTGCAACGTTAATTACATCTGAAATCTGAGTAGGTAACGCAAACAATTTATTTACCAATACCATGACACCACTGCCATTAAAATCCCTTAAAATCAACAGGACAAAAAGATGTAAAAAAAATAATCAATTTTTCACGTTTTTTGGCACTTTTTGGTCGAAATTTCCAAAAAAAATTAGATTAGGTTAAAAATAAATTCGTCCCTTCATTAGTGTCTTTACATCATCATCAAGTGATTTGGGCATTTTGTACTCAAAATCATTTTTGTTAGCTTTGTTAAAAGAAAATTGGGTCAAAAAAGTGAATTTTGTGATTTTCTCAAAATTCTGTTTTTTAGGTCAAAATTGACGCCAAAATTGGATTCTCTGATCCATTTTCTTTCCAAAAGTGTACACTTTTATATGCATTTGATTAATAGTTCAATAATTACAGCACTCACAAAATTCAAAAAATCAAATCAAACATTTCCTTACCCCCTTAAGCTAAAAAGCATATAAAAGTGTTCAGCTAAGCACAAGGATTCCGAAAATGTATAGTTTGCCCCACTTCCGATAATAGGTTAACGAAGGCGGCAATCTTTCTTTCTTTTTTTGTCGAAGGCGGCAATATTTTTAAAATTTGAATATGTCCTTTATATTGAGTTGGGTGGGCAAAGGGTATTTAAAAAATAAATTAACTCATTAGTGGGTGAAGGTTTTTTTTGCTGCCTGTAACAACAGTGGGTGAAGGGTTTTTTTCTTCGAAAAACTTCCTACCCACCCCTTGAAGTCAAATGGTGCGTCTCTTACCTTTTAATTGTGTTTTTTTCGTCACATCACATTTCTGAAAAATAACTTTGCCACTGCCATATTTGTCTTCAAACTCTTTCTTGGTATCGGTGCCATTGTTTTCATTGACATCCAGAATTACAACACCCTAAACGAAAATACGAATAACACACACACACAATTGTATCTCAAGTTGGAAATTCAAGGTACAAATGCTTCTAATTACAATATGGGAATGAATATTTGTTTAAAACATCACCAAACAAATAGAAACCAATGAACATGATGAAGGACATAATTGAAGGATGATCACATTCTTCCGCTCGTATTAAAAAAAGAATCACTGAAATTGATCATGCTATCAATAGTTGCCTGTTTTAATAAAAAGAACCCCTTTTGACAGTCTGCTGTCCACGAAATGCGAAACAGCTAAATCCTTTAAATTTGTCAATAAATGGAACAAAGAGTACATATTATTCAAAGAGACATTAATTTTCAAATTAGATTTAAACCCGGGAGTTTCAAACCTGAGTCTCAGTTTCAAACTACGCAGTAACATAAACGTGCCTGAAAATTGAGTAAATTCTGAAATATTCCCCTTTTGTCAGACTTGTGTTTCATATTATGATGAATACATGGTTTTATCAAATTCTCTCTAATGATAATGAAGTTTTTAAATGTTTCTGTTGCCTTTTCCCATGAAGAATTCCGTTGACAGCTCGAAAAATTCCGTTGACAGCTCGAAGAGTTGGGAAGAGTTAGGCCTATTATTATTATAATTAAACAGCATTTATAAAGCGCCACTTCTAAAATAAAGACAAAAGCGCTGTACATCATGTGTAAAATACACACATTAAAATACCAAGTAAATATACACCCTAACACAACATTAGAAAAATTGGAATTTAAAAAAGGCAATATTAAAATACGTGATAAGGACATCCCCCGCAGACATACAATCAAGAATTGAGTTGTTTTAGAAAAAAAGACAATTAGGGGAGGATGGGGCAACTCGGGAGGCAACTGGTCCGGTTAAGCATATTTCATGATATAGCTTAAAAGATTAAAGCTCGTGTAAATATTTATGGAATTGCTATGAAAATATCACCCATGTAATAACACATAATCAATGTTAAAAAACATCCAAACAAAAGGCCAATTACCACTTACTGAAAACTTTACTTGGCACGGACCAGTTACCCCATCATTGGGGCAACTGGTCCTATTATGTTCCAACGGTTAGAATACACAGAAATCAGTGAATGACAACACGGAAACTTGTCAGTATTTTCTTTACAAACACATTTACATATTATTTAACGTGGAAAAAGGATACATGTCTCATGAAACCCATATTTTATACAGTTTTCGTGGTTACCGTGTAAATAGCAGTAATACTAATGGTGTACAAAGCAAGCGAAATGTACGACTGCACGTTTATTAGATAAAACGGTATGAACCTTGTTCAGTAGTTAAATCATTGTAAATGGTAACATGGTGTGATATTAAGTCTTATTCAGAGGCCCCATGCATGACTAACCCTCTTCTTTAATGATTTTATTTACTTCATATAGGGGAATATGCATGGCATGCATGGGGCAACTGGTCCTATGGGGCAACTGGTCCGAAATGAAGGATTTGTAATTGTATGGGCATCTTTTAAACAGTACGGCTTATGTTGAAACTTGACATATATATTAAATATCCTTACCTTCTATAGATTCCAAAACATTTGCAACTTTAGGGTATTTACACACATGTGATATTCTCCAGATCTTTGAAGCTGGGACTAATATATCTATAATATATATATTAGTCCCAGTTTGAAGCCACCTCCTTGAGTGACTTATTGAAAATTCACAGATAGTATGGGCGATTTATGAAGATGGGTTAAGATCATGTTTAATGTACTTTATAAATACCTGCCCAACAGAAAATCCACCAGCCAGTGTAGCGCACAGCACACTGAGTTCCAAAATGTGTACCTGAGCTGCGCTTGTATCACCCGCTCGACGCAAAAGTTACCCGCTATGGGCCGGGCGGACGGGTGTATTAGGCCTGAGGCTGAAACTTAGGCATATCAAGTTACTTGCAATGTCATTTTCAAATTCTTACCTTGGCATTTTTTTGCAGAAGAGTTTCCACCAACTTCTTACCGATTCCAAAAGCTCCACCGGTAACCAATGCCACTTTGCCGGAGATATCCATTACACTGTGCGATTGATAATAATAATGTTTATGACGGTTCCGACACCAATGCAGTACGCTTTGTGGGATATTTTGATGGGCAACTATTAATTAAATAGTAAAAATAGACGGCTCATGGAACCTAATATATTAACCTTATATTAATGTGTAAATAATGAAATTGCCCCGGTAGACCTTCAACCATGATTTATGAAGCACCAATATCATCATATGGTTAACTCTCATGAAAACAGTGCAAAATGAACTTTTTGATGTCTTTGGTCCATTTCTGTGTTATGCAATGTTTTCTTGCTTGAAAAACTTCTTTTCTAGATAGATATTGATGTTTTCTACTTGGATCTATATACTTTGATATACTTCTGAACGTGTTTTCACTCAAAAAAATGCCCTCATATACCCCAAATTAGCGAAATTTCCATGTCCGCAGCATAAATGTATATTTTGCCTTTATTAATTACAATACAAATAGGGCACCATTTCCTACAAGATATGTCATAATTTGTAGGGAACATATAGCGATATTCCATGGATAGAAAAAAAATGCACATCTTTTACGATTTTTACCTGTTTCAGTTTCATATATGTTGTCCGAGATGTTGATGTTTATTACGTTACCTGCGACATATTGAGGATCAACATTGTTCAAAATTAACATTTAAACATTTAAATGTACATATTCTGAATCTAAAAGAACATGGGTGTTGGAAAATAATATTATCAAAAATCTATAGCAGCATGTCTGACCTTGAGAAGAAATCAAAATGCTGCAAAGCATGCGACCTTGTTAAGGATGTTTATTACGTTGTTGAGATTTCTCCCGAACTATGTATCAAAACACACTTTTTGGTTAAAAACCAATTTGATACATATACATAGACTATGTGGTTACTTGGAACACTCGCTAGCTCTTTCCAGATCGTCTACATGGTACTTTGAGTACGAAAAACGTTTACTACGTTATCGTTTATTACGTTGTCGAATAAATCGACAGAGAGACAGCTGCTCTCTACGACTGTATTAAACAAAGATACGTGGCAGGCCCTTTTCGCAGGCATGCATGGGAGATACTCGATGAAAGTATAATGCAAAAAAACCACGACGAATGGTAAGAATTCCTCATTTTTTCTTGTAAGTAATATGAACATTAAGCTGAATGACAGTTGAAGTCATTATAGATCTCTTAAGCACATTGAAAATGGACCTATGATAACAGAATGGGGTTAATAATGTGAAGAAATGCAGTAGGTATCGTTAACATCTTCATTGATTGCTTTGTATATACGTTATAAGCCAGCATTAGGCACTGTTGCAGTTGCCAATAACGTAATAAACGGGATAACGTAACCAACCTCATTGTCTAGTCTCATGTCAATGTTGGCGTCAATTCAGTAACTTTCATGATTGATGTACTTGAGTATCATACATTGTATCCAATGTTATAATTGTAATATGTGGACTATTCTATGTGAGGACTGAAACCACCTTATAATGGACAACGTAATAAACTTTCCATCATTTGATAAATATAATTGCACCCTGTTCATAGTGATTCAACATTTATTATGTGTTTATGAATGTTAACTTAGTGTACATACATATTGTCTCACATACTGACACAATCTCATTTGTTTGCATGCTTCAATGATGCATAGTTCTATGGCTATTGGATAACGTAATAAACCAATTCGTATAATTGTGTGAATAAATACGGTATACCTAGCTGAAACAGCTGCAATATATGTCATTAACTTTGTTTTGTTTTTGTTATCTTTACTATACAGAAATATATGCCACACAGTGCAAAAAACCAATGGCGATACCGGCAGAACCAAATGCAACAGTGGAGACAAAAAGGTCATCAGAGTACAATCTTATTAACAATTCTACTACCATCATTTTAAATAAAACAAATCAATATCTTACTAATTTTAAGAGATAAAAGGCTATTCAATATTTAGTGCTATTAAAATGTACATAAAGGTAATAATGTCATGGTCTAACAACATATCTGTAAAGTGCCATGTTACATCTGTCGATTTAGTGACCATGTTTATTACGTTATTCACCATATTTACCCTACATCAAAAGAGCAAGTCGACAATATATAGAACTGTCTTTTAGTGGACTTTAGGCAACCTAACTTTTACTAAAATACCATTTACAAGATATGTCTGTGTACAAAATAAACTGACTTGGTCGATGTTGAATATATTTGTTTACATGTGTTTGTATATGTTTATTACGTTACCCACCCCATAAAGTCCGAATACCAATGCCAGCGTTTTTGGTAAAGCATAATATTTATTGTTTCTGAGCTAACCTTTAAAAACACATTATAACGCTTGGAAAAAGATACGATTAAAGATATATTTTATACTTTGCACAAAGATATTCATTTTGGAAAACCGTGCATTATTTTAGTTTTAAAGCTGAGGTTCAAACAGTGATGTGAAGACCAAAAACAATTCATAATACTTGCAATTTACAAAATTACATTGCATTTTGTTCGCTGTAATTGGTAGAAGTATGCTTTCGTAACTATAATTTTGTGTTTTTGGCATCACAGTTTGTAAACTCGTTCTGATTTAGAGCTGATAGGAAGTATATAACGTAATAAACATGGAGCAAAAGCTGCAAACAAGTGATATTATAATATAAATTCAACGTTATATTGTACAAAAATGCAATGAGTGTTGTTCACAAAATTTTAAATCTAGTATCCAGTACATGTCTACTATTAAAAAATAGTGTAATAAATAAAATTGGAGACAATTTTTTTCTTCAACTTCTGAAATCTCATTTGCACTATTTTCATGAGAGTTGACCATATACAAATATTATTATTTATCTTGTATGTATTGTCCTCGATTCACAAGTTCATGAAGTTCGCGGTTTGCTTGCACTCGAGTTGGTCCGGAATTGATCTAATCATGAACTTATAGCCTACTAAAAGAAAAATTGGAATTAAGATACTATGAGGGCATTTTTAAGTCGTTTTATGGCTATCAAACGATATTTTTCTTTACACTGTCAGGAGTCTTTTCAGATATTCAATTTGTTTTGCCTAAAACAGTGCGAAATTGCATTCAGGTTTAAAGAGGTTGTTTTCCCATACGATGTCGCCATGTGGGTTCAGTGGCTAGTGGCGCGTGACATGGATTGAATTTAGCAGTTTCAAGGCTCCCGAACTTTATATTCCTTACACATTTTTATATTGCAGACATTCCCCCTCCCTCCCCTTCTCTTTATCTTATATCCCCGAACCTTCAGTGTAGGCCCTACCGAATAATTTCAGGGGGCCCCCCGTTGACTACGAAACTGTCTATCATGGCGTCTCTATATTGGCCCCGATATTTTGATTATCGTGTCTCGCGTTCTCGGAAAATAGTTTTGACTGGATTTTTTTAAATACTCTTCCACACAGAGAATGGATTTGAAAATGGAGTCACTATATGCAGAGTAGGCCTATAATAGTTAAGGAGCCTTGCCCTTTTACAAGTAGAGGAAAGTGAGGTGTTAATCACCAATCCATTTTGACTCCTTTTATAAACAATAATAGAAAAAAGGATCGCGCTTTCCCCGCTCTTTCATCTTTCATCGAGCTTTCCTCTACAGAGCGTACGTAACTTTTTACCCCCCCCCCCCCCTCGAGTTACGTACGCAATAAATGGCGAAATTTTATTTTATTTTGTACTTACAAAAAAAATCCCGCCTCTCAAGATCGCCATTTAAGTTACGTACGGTTGGGGTATACCGGTATTTCGACACCCTCCCCCCTCTTACGTACGCTTTGTACGTAACTGAAAATGGCGAAAATTATGGACGACCCCTTACAAATGATGATCAATATGTGTCACTTATTAAGGGTAGGCCTAACAACTGTCAACCCTTTTTTAATGAAATTTATCAAGCACTGTAACTTTTAAACTAATAATGTAAGTACATAAAAGTATACAATTTTTAAAATGAAATGAGTCGGAGAATCCATTTTTGGTACTAAATTTCACAAACAAATAGTGATTTTTACCCAAAAATCACTTTTTTGGCGCCAACAATTTCCAGAAAACCTAATAAAATTAGTTTTTGATTAGAAATTTCAAAACTTCACCAAAATCAGTCTAAAGTCAATTATCTAAGATCGCAAAAAAAAATACCAAAAATGATTGAGATAAAAAACAAATTGTCGCCACTGCCCCCCCCCCCCCCCTGGGGGGGGGGGGGGGGGGGGTATAGTCACTCATTTACTACCCTTCAATGTTTGTACGGAGGCTTTTCATGCCACTGGGTGGTTTCAAAATTTCCTGAAAAGGCGGCAAATGTTTCTATACTTTGTACAGACATACAGACATAATTTCCTGACCGATAAGAAATCTGAACAACATTTCCTTAAAAGTGGCGTCTCTGAAATTCACGCATGGTGTGGAAGCATGCTATTTGGCCAGGATGAATTGCTTCATTATATCACAGCGAAACTAATAAAGGGTTCTAAAAAAGTAACCCCCCTAATATTACATTACGTTTCCGGTTTGTTAGAATAACTCCACACAAAATTGGACGTTTTCAGAGATTGAAACACTTATGAAAGGTAAAACGCTTGGCTTCCCATAGCAAGTGTCCCCCTAATGTTGATGTTTACAGAAAGAGCGACCCTTTTCAAAATTCGATATACGAGTTTGTTTACACTCCACATACAATAAGGCGTTCTGAGAGATTGAAATACTTATGAAAATGGAAAAAGCTTGGCTACCCACCCAAAGATTCACTGCCATGTTTACTTTTACCAAAACCGTCGCATTTCCCCAAAAATGATGTTTCCTAAAAGTGGCACTTTTCAAAGATTCATTCAGGGAATGTGAATGGTGGACCTTTTTGGCTAGTCGTGCATGACGAAAAAAACTAAAGAAAGAAGAGACTTTCTTGTTATTCAAAATAAAAACAACTGAAATGATTTTTTTCAAGCACTGGAGACATTTTTGTAACTTCCTTGTACAGGATCTGGAAAAGTGCCACTTTTTCTGAAAACATCATTTTGGGGCAATGTGACTGTTTTGGGAAAAGTATGATATTGAAGAGGGAAAACTTTTTATAGGTAGCCAAGCGTTTTCCCTTTTCATAAGTGTTCCAATCTCTGAAAACGTCTAATTGTGTGTGGAGTTTGCAAACACACGTAATGTAAAATTAGGGGGAAGGGCTTACTTTTTTGAACCCTTTACCATTAGAGCATCTAAATGATGCCAATACTGTCGTGATTGGTCAATTATGGTCCCTCTAAGTTACTACTTACTAGTAAATGGAAGGTCCAAATCTATAACCGATCGGCCAATTTGTGAGATAGGCTTTTACGACGGGTACCGTATTCATAATATAAGTTAAAAGTTTAACGGTTCGCCGTCGGACAAGTTTTAATCTGTCAAGCTTTCGTCAGGATTAGCTCTGACTTCTTCAGGACCAAATTATTATAATATTAAACATAGAGATTGTCACTTCTCTTGTTATCATAATCACAGGCTGAAAAAGTAGGCAATACGGAAAGCTCCTTGCAGGGAAATTTGAGCATTTGGAGGGAAATTTTGACATTTGGAGGGAAATGTTACTCTTTCATTAAGAAATGCATTCCATTTTGGAAGGAAATTTGGAATCGCTTGCCAGGAAAAAAAACATTTTTTCAGGCCATGATCGTCATTTGGGCTGCCCCTTGCCCGATGATTTGAGAGTAGGTGCCCTTTCCTACTTGTGAAAGAATTGGTGGCTCTGAAAAGACCCGTTCAGATGGATTGCCGCTTCCACTGAACAGAGATGGTGGCTCTGAAAAGATCGGCCTATGTTTATGAATCTACTATAGTGGGCCATAACCGAGACTTTGTATGTATACTAGGGTTAACAAAATGACATTGGGGCCACACCATCAATACAAGGACACAAGTTTGAGTAGTTACCTTTCATTTTATTGCACGTTTATTAATTTCATAAAAAGCTTCTTTTATGGATCCCTCAATACAGCGACTGTTCCATGATTTTAATATAAGGATTGCTGATTTTGAAATACATATAAACATGACAGAAAACTGCCCCTATGTAATAGCCAGGGTGATTCAGAAAGTATAGTATAGAAATTCAATTGTATTTAAGTGGGTCTCAAGGAAGTCACTTTTTGAATTTTGTTAGTGCTGTAATTATTGAATGCCTATAAAAGTATACATTTTTGGAAAGGAAATTTCATTTTTGACCAAAAATGTTGATTTTTTGAGAAAATCACAAAAAGTGCCAAAAAAGTGTCCCTAAGTTAGTGTATTTACATCATAATCTAGCAATTTGGGAATTTTTTACTCAAAATTATTTTTGTTAGCTTGGTTGAACTTTTTTGATTTTGATGCAGGATTTGGATTCTCTGACCTATTTCCTTTCCAAAAATGTATACTTTTAGATGCATTTGATTAATAGGTCAATAATTACAGCACTCACAAAATTCAAAAAAGCAAGTCAAAATCTTCTTTGAGTCCCCCTTAAGAGGCTATTAATTTCAAATTAATATTGTCAATTATTCAATAATAAGCCCAATCATTTCTTAGTATTTACTTTGGTTGGTTCTAAATGTATTTGGTTCACTGGTTTTGAAAAGAAGCAATTTTTCTGACACATATCTTGTAACAATTCATTAATTAGATGATTAGCTGTATATGCAAAGCCAGGGGATGTACATAATATGCCCCTGACATGGGTCACATTTCCAACAACCTATGACAATAGGACTTTATTTGTGATGCTACAAGTAAATATAGTCACATTTGGTTGATTTGACTATTCAAATGGGGGTGTTTTATCTCTATAGTTTAATCAGTTCAAAATTGGCGATAAATATGCAGTTTGTATCTCTCCGCGTGCAAAAGTAATCCAAGTGCACACACCCCATTTTGGCCATACGCAAGCGATTTTGGTTAAACACACGCGTAGAGCATGTGATGCACAGTGCCCTGTTTTGTAAACCCTTCTGTATTAATTCGCTGACTGTAAGGAGACTCGCCAATTTGGAACTGATCAAACTACAGTAACACAGGCTACTATACAATATGACAATGGGCCAATAGTTTCAAGCCAATTGTTGGAATGGGTCGATATTTTCAAGGCAATATGGGTCAATATGCCGTACAATTGGCTTACTATTTCTGAAGGTCCATTTTTCGACCACCAGTGGCACACCTGTACTAACTTTTGGGTAAAGTACCCCCCCCCCCCCCCCCCCCCCCCCCCCCCCTCTGGATGGATGGAAAGTAAGTGCCACTATGGTAATATAAAGAAGACAACATTTTTGTCACCTTGGTAATTAATTGTCCTTCATTTTAAAAGGCAGTAATCTTTATCACATGAAAGGTCAGCCAACTTGGAATGTGAGATACTGCATGGTAAACATGAAATCCTTTGTTTACAAAACCAGTGAGATTAGATACACTCTGTAACCAATCAAATTCATTACAAACAAAAATGATAACTGGATATTAAAAAGAACTTAATCTCTTTCTTATTCAGTCTGATTGGACATGTTTTAGTCCAAAACGACCAGAAAAAACGCTTTACACAATGGGAAATGGGGCGTTTTTCGGTACCAATGCATTACCAAAAAAAGGTACATTGGTACAAAAAAAAGGTACATTGGTACCAAAACCAAGAAAAAGACTAGTTATGGGCCTGGTCCTAGTGTTCTTATATCCCCCCTAGTTACGGGCCTGGTCCTAGTATTCTTATATTCCATTTTTTCAACTCCAGTCTTAAAAAAGAGAATTTTTAAAAAAACACACCAAAGACTAATGTGTGGATTCTGTATGATGCAGACTGATCGGTGGATAGAAAGAAGACTGGGTTTAGGTGAAGCAAGATTGAAAACTTTGCTTAAAGTAATATTTCATAGAGGGGTAAATCAGATCACTTGTGTATTGTAAGAAAATCCTGATTATTATCATTAAGTTGAACATACATACATGCAATCCATACAAAAAACACCTTAATTTTAGACCAAAGTTTTGTTCTCATTGGTTGGAAGTGAAGTCATCATAGCAAGAATCCAATCAGAAAAACAATGTAGCGTGATGCACAATACAGCACAATACAACTTCCAGTAGCATATCTCCTGGGTCAGGCCCCCCCCCCCCCCCCCCCCCCCCCCCTGACGCCTTTGATCAATATGTGTCACTTGTTTAATTAAGATGGCACGTTTGGATAGCGTGCTATTTTATTGGTTGGGTAGTTTAAATTCATGCATGGACACATGATATCTTGGGATGTGTTGCTTCAACGCTTTGAAGTCCATTATATCTCAGCGAAACCAATAGCATCTAAATGATGCCGATATTGTTGAGAATTGGTCCATTGTGATTCCTCTAACGTTGAATGGAATTGGTCCAAATCAGTAACCGATCGGCCAATGTTCATGAGTCTACTATAAAATCACAACAGATGTACGATGAATGAAACATCTAAGCCATTCCTTTTGGTATAATAAATGATATCCTATCAGCTGTCTCTCCCCATTCAGCTCGTTTCAGTTGGAATATCGTGATCCATGTTATTAAAGCTATAGTCCATAATGTGGAGCCTATAAATGAGCGTATAAGGTCTGAAAAGAAAAAAGTGTTTAAGAGCAAGATTAGAAAGGTATTCGACAAATAGATAGGTTAGATAGGTTATGGCAAGTTTTGTAGCATGTGTGTACGTATTAGACACATAGATAGGTTAGATAGGTTATGGCAAGTTTTGTAGCATGTGTGTACGTATTAGACACATAGATAGGTTAATAGATAGGTTATGGCAAGTTTTGTAGCATGTGTGTACAACCATAGCAAAAGAGTGCAGTTGCCTCTCATTCCCATAGGAAAAGTTGTGAGCTTTAATAGTAACAAAACAAAATTATACAACAAACATGACTCATTTTGTGGATAAGAATGGATACTGCTTTCAAATTTTATGAAGACAAATGACTGTAACATTGTCTGTATTTTCTTTGTTTTTCCAAGCCTAACTCCTACAATTTATCTCATAATGCCATTTACAGACAACTGCACCCTTTTGCTGCATATGTCTTGATGAGCACACAGAAACTGTAGTGTAGTGCATACAGAAATGAAAAGAAACACAGTAGGGATAGTTTTATGTTTTTATTTCAAGTGCTTCAAAATACAACATCAAACAAATGCTGGTCACCCTAGCTTTGCACACTGGTAGAAAGCTATTTTTGTGAATGAATAGTCAATTCTGGGATCATGAATGACATGGTCATGTGATAAATATAGGAAGACTGGGTACAAATTGGAGAAAAGCTGCAAGTATTTAACCTTTTTCTGGTGGTGACCCCATTCCAGAAACTAGCAACGGAGCGCGACCCCTTACAGAACAAAGTCATGTGTGCTTACTTACTATGATACAACATAGAATTTTGTTAAATTAGGCTAGTCCGCGACCCCACAAAAAGTGCATCGCGACCCCAGTTTGGGTAGCGACCCAGAGGTTGGGAACCACTGGTACATGTATAGACCATTTCAAATTGAGATCGGACAATTTTCGGAAAAATAGGTCACGTGGAGTAGGTGCGTAGTGCCTTCTTAGCAACAGTTGATAGCATTGGTTGTCCACCTAGTGATTTACTATGTTTACATACACGCATGCACACGTGAGAAGTAAAACGTGGAACGAGACTATTTTGTTATTTATCAACAATGGCGTTGACCGGTAAATGTATTGAGCAGAACGGTAAAAAGTAAACTGAAAAATATTACCCCAAATCTCTTTTATCTCATTGTTTATGTTACTGAAACGCCGCAACATACAACTTTGTGAGGGAGACAATCTATCACCAACACCAGCGCAATCTACCAAACGGGCAGACGGGAGAAAACCATGTATGTTTTTCTCCGGCACATGGAACTAACTTGTGAGCCGACAAGTCATGTAACCGAGCATCAAAACACTTGGCTAATCGGAAACGATCGTATATTTTCCGATTTGAAATGGTCTATAGACCCACGTAAAGTATAGGCCACATAGGTTCCATTCCCTATTTTCAATTTCAGTATATAACTTGATGGAAATTAACAAAATCAATAATTCGAATTGAAACAAGTTACATGTAATTGTTACGGTAAGTAAAAAGGTTACGGTACTTGTTGATTCAAATAAAAACGTATACATTTGATTGACTTGACCTGACCTTTTAAATTAACTTGATTCTAGTCATGCTCTCTGTGCCTTGATCTTTGAGTTCTATAATTTAATTCCAAATTGGCGAGAAATATTTGATTCTTTATCTCTCCGTGCACAAAAATAATCCCTCTGTACGCTTATGGCCACATGCATATTATCTACAGTGCGCTTATTGCCTTCATGCACGCCCATGTCCTACTGTATTCATTCGCTGCTGTAAAGAGGCTTCCCCAATTTGGAACTGATCAAACTATAGTGACTGAGTCACAACACTTAATTTTTACCGGTATTTCTGGGGTGATTGCTCACTCACATTCACCACATTATTATTGCAGGTTGATCCTAGTACTTACATGATTTGATCTGCTTCTGTTGGTCAAATGGTGGTCTAATAAAAGCTTCTTTGAAGAACCACACAACATTGATAAACCATAGGAAGGGTAATAGGAAGAAACCACCTGTACAAAATAAGCAAGACGTTTTAAAGAATTTTTTTTGTTGATTTTTTAAAAATTTTAAACAAGCAGATACTACTAAAAAACACGTTTTCATCTTTCTTTATTGTTATGTGGTTTTTTTACTTCGAAAAAAAAAAATAAATAAAAAAATAGCGACCCTACCCTAGATAGATTTCCAAAAATTCGGGTCGGTCGGAAAGGGCAAGTCAATTTTTTTTTTATGGGGGCCTAATTAAAAAAACTGTTCTAGTAATTTTGAAAGGGGAGGAAGGGAGCTTGACTGACTGACTGACCCAACCTGAGAGGTCCGTACAGCATGTAGGTTTATTTTTATTTTTGTCCCCTAATTTAATATTCAATGTTATGACCTCTCTTTTGAGTGCGACTCATTCGCCCTTTTTTACAGGTGTTTATTTTAGGATTAGATTGATTAATGTATAATTCAAAATTAATTCAGAGCTCATAACATTTTTACAAAACTTAATGCGGAATGCGGTTTTTGTGAATTTTATTTTTTTTAAATATAAAATATTGAAATCCTTGTAAAAGTGACCTTTTGTATTTAAAATGATGTGATCAATGAAAATCTGAAAAATCTGTGAAATTTGGAGTAACTCTGTTATACCCTTCACAGAGGTATTCATAGTGCATGGTTTTTAAGAACGACGCATACTACCGACGTAGGTGTGATGGGTATAACAGAATTAATGCCTGAAATTGTGGGTGTTTTTTGAAGAAGAAAAATTAAAAATTTAAAAAAAATTTAAAAGAAAAGATTTTTTAAGATTTTTGTTTTTCTAATGCGCATCAATAAACTAACGTGTGCGGGAGCTTTGAGACCAACGATTTTTTAAAATTAAGCCTCATGAGCATGCGCACATCAGTAGAAACATCAGTTACAGGACATCTACATGTACATGTAGCAAAACATTGCCAAAAGTATTGTTATTTTTTATTTTATTTAGGGATACGATCAAATGTTGATCGGAATTGGGCAATTCCACGCGTTGCGGTATGACATTTACACACAAAAATCCACTTTCTGTTGGGTGTAAAATTAAAAACCCAGAGATTTGTAGTTACTCCCCATTTTACAACTTTATTTGATAATAGCGATTGATACTAAAAAAATAAACCTAGGGAAAAAATTAGACTGCGCTTCCAAGTATCCTAATTTGCATGCAAATTTGCGTTGCGGAATGACGCAGACGATTGGTGGTTTTTTTACATGTTTACACAAAGTGAAAACTCTGTGAACTTTTTAGAGTGTATCATTATTGAAGTTACTTTTTAGAAGGTTTGAAGTGTTAGCTAACTGACAAAAGCATTTTCATAAAACTTAATCATCAGCTAGGACTTCTAGTAGGTCATCAAAAAATAAAAGTAGGTGTTGCGGAATGACGTTGCGGAATGACAGTGTGAATTTGTGTGCAAAACTCCATAGAGAAAAGAAAAAACATGTTTTTATGCTTTAAGTTTAATATGCATAAAAAATAAAAGAAAGTAATCAGTGGCATTTCATATGTTACAAATTCGTGAATACAAGTAACCCTATTTTCACATTGAAATCATCATTTACAGGTAAAGTAGCCATGATTTTGTGATAAAGTTGCCGAATTCATCAGCTTGCACATCAAAGTTGCCTAATTCAGCAAATTATGAGTTTTCATCAATTTTGAAACTTTTTTAGAAGTTTAGAGTCCATATTTGAATGAATTATCATAAATAAGGATGATCTTATACCAAGTACACAAAAATATCACAATTTGCTCAATAAATTGCCTAAATATAGGGATTAATACCTTTGTCATTCCGCACCGTCATTCCGCAACACGTCATTCCGCAACGCTCGTTAGGGCTATTAATTAACAGAATTTTCCAATTTTTTTTTGATCATTGTGAAGCATGTCAATTGTGTGCAGAGAAAAAATAGTTCAATGAAAATAGGGTACATTTTTTTTCTTGCTATCCTAAAAAATTGTACTTTTGCGTTGCGGAATGACATGAGATTATGCAATGCATACTAATTACCTGGATTAACGAGGCTAATCGGCCGTTGATCAAAATTAAATTTATATCAAAACTTTTCCCATCAGTACTACTATTGTGCCTGACATTTATTTAAACATCATACCTATGTGTCTAAAAGATATGGAATAAATAAAAACAAGCCTTTTCACTGATTTTGTAAGCTGCAAATATGCAAATTTATGCTAATTAGCTAGTTTATACATCAAAAAACATAGTATCGCTAAACAAACTAAAAATTCCTGAACTTTGGACTCTTGCCTACATTATAGGCATAGAATTAAACTTTGGATGCACATTTGAAATTTTGGCTATTTGGTTGACATTTGCTTGGAATTGCCCAATTGTTTTGCTAAACACTCTGTTTCTTCCCTATAAGGATGTAAAAAAAAAGGTAAAGTGACGTGCCGAGCAAAGCTCACGCGCTGAGTGCCTATCTCTCTTTCTTTGACGTTTAGGCCAGACTCCTTTGGATACATGTACTTACCAACATAATATTTCCGACACAGTTGCAGCTTCTCATCATCTGGTGTCCTTGACAAATTCATCTTCTATTCCAGTTGGGATCTTCTATGAATAGTCAAATATTATCTGAAAAAATTGATTAGAATTGAACAATAGATAAAAGATTTGTTTCAGGTCTACTACATGTTTGTATCTTAAATCCCCTGCCTTGGGTGGTTATGGGAATAACACTTCCTGGGGGCTTAAACGAGCTAAACTTCAGAGGGGAACCTGTTGGAATTCAACTTGTGGGCAATCCTCGAATTAGGCACATGTAAACCAGGAGCTACTTTGACTTTTCTGACAAAAGTAACTCCCGGTACTATACTTTGCTGTTCAAAATTTGAAAATACCCGGAGCTAAAACTTGGCAACCAGGTGTAAAAAACTCCTAGACGCCCAGTTAATTCAAGGCATGCTTTTGGGCCACATACATGAACTTATATGGCAGGGGCGGACTGGGACCTGAAAGCGGCCGTGGCAAAATTATTAAAGCAGCCCTTTTTGACCATGTCAGGCAGAAGTATGTCGTCCCGGTAGTAAATTTTCGTAAAAGGTTGCCCCAATTTTTTTCCCAGTCAGTCACCTCGTGAATTTCACGTAAGTGGAGGGGGGGGGGGGGGGGGGGGGTCAAAAAAATTCGCACTGTCAAAAAATTTCGCACGGTCACAAAATTTGAGTAACCGGCCCTGAGAGGCCCAAAACCAAGCGGCCCATGTGGCGATCGCCACAACGCCACAGTGGCCAGTTCGCCCCTGTATTATGGTATAGTTGTCAAAGCCCATCCACAATGTGTGGGGTGTGTACGTAGTAGTATAAATTTGACATTCAGGTGGCCAGGGTTAATAAATCAAGATTCTAATTTATCAGTGATTGCCAACCCCACAGCTTCACCGCAGAACTGGGCTACATCTGACATGTGCACCTTGTGCTGTGGTTTGCTAAAGCATTAAAGGGACATTAAGTGGTGTTGAAAAGTTTAAATGTTTAAAAATTTACTTCAGAATTCAAGATGAACATTAAAAATCGCCATTATTGTTGTTTCTACTAACAAAAAACACAGCAAAACTAGATTAAAACAACAATATCATCGCTATTTATTGAAAAACGCCCTCTATGCAAAATATGGTTCGCGTTATGTATCACACGTACTGCACAGGGATACTGTCGGACGTAAAATGCTGGTCCCGCGGGATAAGCATTTTTTGAATCGACGTTTTCTGGTACAAAGAGAGCTGATTTTTCTTAATCCTTATAGGTGTAAGTTCATACATGTAATACAATTATAAAAATAAACTAATCTCAGTTTTTATCATAATTGAGGGCGCTGCCTCCAACACATCTCTTAGTGTCCCTTTAAGCTAAGTTACTATACATTATTAATGTATTACTATATCTTTTACCATATATTTTCAGTGGGTACTTTGAAAATCAGGCCACTTTGTTGTGTCCTAAAAATACATTTGCGGGGATGTATATTTCTGTGTATGTGACACATATTTCTACCATCTGTGTCACTGTCACTACACGATTCAAGTTGAGGGATAAAACATCGTAAGTTTATATTTGGATTTATAATTCAACAAACAATCCTGTGCATTGCGAAAAGCTTGCACACCATTGGTCTTAAAGGCTTTTTTTTTTAATGGTGTAACCCGCCCTACATAATTTATTCATTTTTTTGCAGAAGTAAAACTGTTAAAAAAAAATTATCAAAAAAAATCTTTGGTGCTCCTAATCAAACACGAATACATCCACTTCCTCTCTTCCACTCCAGTATCAAATAACTTCTTTCATCAACATGCCTAAGCCCTAGATCATACAGTGTAGATGCCAGGGATGTTTTTGTTTGTTTTGTACTTCCGGTAACGCATGCTACCATCATTCTCGAAGAAAAAGAAGTAGGTAGATTTATTTTGTCACAGTATTAAATTTGAGTAAACAGAACAGAACGTTTATGTTGCTACATTCTAGAGACTATATTATATATAGCCTATATTATAGGGAAAGGCTAGCTAGGCCTAATAAAAAATAGGTAAATAAATTAATAATTGAACGAACGACGCGAATGCAGTACATAAGTCAAAAGATGATCGCACCCAAAATTATCACGCCAATGGTTGTGCGCGCTTCACGCAATGTACGCGGTACGCTGCTAGCTGTGTTCGTTCAATTATTAATTTGCATATAATAATCTAATTTTAAGTTCTCAATCTGACTTTAATTTTCAAGGAATCAACTTATCAAACTTGTTGGGAAGTTAAATTAAGTTAGGAGCGAAAATTTACGTCGAACTATTCTTCAGAATCTTCAGAATATTTATACTGCATGAAAACGCTTGGAATAGCTTTCTAAACACGCAGTACGTCATGCATGCAGCAGAACTAAATGGTGAAATGGGCTTTGGTGGACAGATTATCAAGGTCGATGGCATTAAGTCTTGTTTTGAACTGGCTTAAGGTGGGGGCTTCTTTCACGTTGTCTGGTAGTAAGTTCCATTCAGGTATGGTGTATGGGTAGAGTGATAATTTGTAGCAGTCCTTGTTGACAGTGATCCTTTGAAGGTTTTGGGGATGGTAACTCCTGGAATGTCTGTTGGTCGTTGTTGAGTCAGAAGGGAGTTTTAGGTGGTCGATGTTTGATGGGGCTAGGTGATTGAGCTCTTTGAAGATGGTGATTAGGCGGACTTTTAGACGTCTATCCAGTCTTTCCCATTCGAGTTGATTTAGAAGTTGGGTGACACTGGTTTCGCGCCTATAATCCCCGGCTACAAAACGAGCTGCCCTGCGTTGAACTTTTTCGAGCGAATCCTTCAGAGTTTGTTTGTGCGGGTCCCATATAGGGCTGCAATACTCAAGTTTGGGACGTACTAAGGTCTTGTAGGCGGTTGCTTTGGTCTTCTGATCACAGCATCTCAAGTTTCTTTTTAGCAGGCCAAGCATCCTGTTAGCTCCATTTGAGGCATGGTTGATATGTCTGGACCAGGAGAACTCCTTCGATAATTCTACGCCTAGGTACGGATGATGGTCTACAGGTTGTAGTACAGAACTCCCCATTTTGTATTCGTTGATGATTGGGTTACGTTTGTGTGTCATGTGCATGGTGAAGCATTTTGAAGCATTGAAACTCATCTGCCAGGTATTTTCCCACTTGCATAGGGCGTCAATGTCTTGTTGTAAAGTGTTGCAGTCTGCGTCGGATGTGATTTCGCGGTAGAGTATGCAGTCATCTGCGAAAAGTCGAACTTGTGAAGTGGTCGCGTCAGGAAGGTCGTTAATATACATTAAAAATAATAATGGTCCCAACACCGTTCCCTGGGGTACTCCAGATGTCACAGGTGAATTCTTAGATGTCTCACCGTCAATAATGACTGTTTGTTGTCGCTTTGTGAGAAAACAGCTAATCCAATCTTTGATTTTATTTCTTATCCCCATACTATGCATTTTATTAAGTAAGCGCTGGTGGGGGACTACGTCGAACGCCTTACTGAAGTCCATGATTATAAGGTCAACTTGGCTACGTTGATCAAGTATTTTTGCGAGATCTTCAGTTAAAGCCGCTAGTTGAGTCTCGCAAGATCTTTCTTTGCGGAATCCGTGTTGGAGATCAGTAAATAGACCGTGAGCATCAACGTGGTCCATGATATGACGATGAATTATATGTTCTAGTAGTTTACAGATTATGCAAGTCAGCGAAACTGGGCGATAATTTGCAGGGCTACATCTGTTGCCCTTTTTAAATATCGGGGAAACATTTGCGTGAAGCCAATCCTTAGGAAGCGTACTGCAGTCCAATGACTTCTGAAAAAGTTTCTGAAGTATAGGGGCCACTGCTGTAGCACATTCTTTCAAGACGCGGGCAGGTATATTATCTGGTCCAGGTGCTTTATTTACTTTGAGATTTAGAAGAAGTTTTTCAATTCCAGGTGTTGTGATTGTCAAAGAAGGCAAATCGGGAACCGAGTCATTTGTGGGAGTATCCGGGATGTTGTCAAGATTTTCTTTGGTGAAAATGGAACAAAATTGATTG
Source organism: Ophiura sarsii (assembly GCA_035610835.1). Taxonomy (NCBI): domain Eukaryota; kingdom Metazoa; phylum Echinodermata; class Ophiuroidea; order Amphilepidida; family Ophiuridae; genus Ophiura; species Ophiura sarsii. The sequence goes on from CM069449.1 coordinate 58,028,440, forward strand.
TTCAGAGCCTCAGCTTTTTCTTTAGCGCTTGAGATGGTACGCCCAGCGATGTTTAAAGCCGATATGCCAAACACTTCCTGTTTTTTGGTTTTAATAAAATTCCAAAACGGTTTGGTGTTTTCAGACTGCAGACTGGCACCAACGACATTCCTGACATAATCTTTGTACTGTTTTTTGATCTTTCGATCAGTACGCCTTCGGAGGGATGTAAAACGATTCCATAGTGTTTCACTATTGTTCTTGCGAGCCTTTTTGTAAAGACATTGTTTTTTGCGGATCTCTCTTTTGGTGCCACTAGTAATCCAAGGATAGCTTGGCTTTGAAGAGCTTAGTTTGGATGGAATATGTTGGTCCATAGCGTGCATCATTGTATCTCTAAAGGATGACCACAATGTGTCGATGTCCATTTCAGCGATCTTATCTGACGAGAATTGGTCGTTTAAGGTGTCTAAATCACTGGCAATTGCTGCGTAATTTCCCTTATTGAAGAGGAACACCTTTCTACGAGGACGTTTGACAAATTTGGCTTTAATATTTGCCTTTACGAGTACAAAGTCGTGGTCACTAATACCAGCTTGGACGCTAACGTCATCAACAAATGATGGGCAGTTTGTGAAACACAGATCAAGGATGTTTTTGTTTCTTGTTGGTTTATCTACAATCTGAGTAAGATTGTTGTCCATGGCAATATCAATCATGATCTTACTTGGGCCTGGGTAATAACCACCAGGTTTAAAAACATTTGTTGACCAATCTACATCTGGTAAGTTGAAATCTCCAAGTAGCCAGATAGCTGCCTGTTTTGGTATTTTCTCTATGCTAGATTCAAGCTGTCCCATATAGTCATTGTCTGTTGCTTGGGACCTATAAAAGGCAATGATGTACACAGGGGTAACACCTTTGACATGGATACTCGCCCACACAGTTTCACATTCGCTTTCAAGATCTTTTTCTTCCTGGGCGATTAAGCTGTTTTTAAATGCCAAGAATACACCACCCCCACCTCTATCTTTACGAAATATATTGAAATTTGATGAAAAGATTTCACCTGAGGCAATGTCTTCAGATAGCCATGATTCTGTCCCTACTATGATGTCTGGATCAACAGTGTCGATAAGATTTTGGAAGCTGGCAAGATTGGCAGAAACACTCCGACAGTTAACGTTCAAAATAGTTAACGATATCTTTTATAATAAACTTTGTGCCTTTAGCCGATCCTAACCAAATCATAGATTGGTATATACACTAATAAGTCCATGGTATATATATCGAGACTAAGTAAAGAATGAATTGAAACTTGAAAGAGTAAATTTTAATTTAAACAGTAAAATACAACGTCAAAAGGCAAGCCTAAATAATTTTTTTAAAAATCGACATAAAAATTATTGTCAAAATCAAGGAATAAATAACCGATATGACAATTTTGATTAACCTACCTATCTTTGTTAATAGTTTGATGTTAACGGTTATTAAATAATGTAATAGTAATAGTCATAAGTTTGCGATATCCCCCCAAAAAACGAACAATATCTATTGTTTTTACACTGTCACTAAAATATCACTTCCGTTCTCCAATATATGACAAAACCGACACAGTACAAAAACAACATGTGAAAACGTCATCAATAATACACGGATTTTTCTAAAACCGTTGTCATAACTAAAAATATGTTACTTTTATTAGAAATAATAAATTAGATAATGTATAAATACACGTTCAAGATATCGTTGTAATTTAAAAATCAAGTTTCAAACATCAATTTAATTAAAAGTTGAATAACTCGGATTAAATTTGTGTTATGACATCATCAAAAATTGAGAACAATCAATTAAATGTGTTTAAATCAAAGAAATATTAATTTAATAATATGAACTGACAAAAGGTCTCTTAAAAGGTTCAAATTAAGTCAACTAGTAATTAGTGATGATTTTTAGTTGTTTTTATTATTTTAAATAATTACTTTAGTTGTAATATGAAGGAATTGCAAAGAAAATGTAATCTATCTGTTTATTCTGGAAAGCCTGTTTCTAGAAGTTTCGTGACAACAACGCCATCATCGCGATTCCTCGTTCATGCTTGCAGTTGAAGACTGAAATAGGTGAAGATGGCTGAATATTTGGCGTCGATTTTCGGCACTGAGAAAGATAAGTGACTACTGAGTATCGGATATAAGCCTGCTATGAAAAGCAGTCTTCTATTGTCAGATATGAATCAATTTTATACTTAAAATAAGTTATTATTTGGCGGCATTGCGCATTATGCCCTGTCCTGCTGAGGCTGTGTGTGGCAGTTCTTGCAGGTGGACAAATTTGGCCACCGATTTAGTGGCTAAATTCTCCCACCAAGACAAAATGCGTAATAAATTCACTATTTTTCATGGTTGAAACCCAAAATAATTGTTCCAATGAAGTAAAAATATGTTGGGGTTAAGTTTATGTTTGATTTCCTGTTTGAATTAAGCAACTTCTGATACATACCGGTCGGTACTTGTCGAAGAGATGAAGAACATTCTGTTATTTGGCCTTTTGGGGTTTGAAACTGAGAGGCTTGATATCACCTAGCACTATATCTGGGTGGATCCACTAGCCTAAATGAGTACTTACTTGTGGCCAATGAAATACAAGGAAACATCCATTCAGCATCAAGCAAAAGTTTTAGTTTTGTCTATTGTAAAAAAGTTTTTGTAGTGATGGGCGGCGCAACGATAATCGATACCATGGGATATTTGTAATAGAGGGGGTTTGGTGTGAGGTGGGGTATAGGGAGTGTGTTTGTGATTGGGAAGGGGTTAGTGATGGGGGATTGTGGTTGGAGAGGGGGGGTTAGTGGTGGGGAGGGGTTGTGTGGTGGAGGGCAGGCATTTGTGATGGCGAATGAGATGGCCCTGGGGAGAGGGTTTATGGTGGAGAAGGGGGGATGGTGGCTTTGATGCATGGGGTGGGAAGGGTTGGCCTAGGGGTGGGGTGGGTAGGATGTTTGTGGTGGGGGAGGGTAGGCCGTGGGGTGGGTAGGGTAGGCCGTGTGGTGGGGGAGGGTTTTTTTGAATGAAAGGGGAGGGGTTTGTGGTGGGAATGGGAAAGGGAGGGGGTTTGTGGTGGGGAGGGAGGGGGTATGTGGTGGGGATGGGAAGGGGAGGGGGTTTATGATGGGGAGGGGTTTGTGGAATTTGTGATGGGAAGGGGAGGGAGTCTGTGGTGGGGGTTGTGGTAGCATGGGGGTGGCTGGGGAGGGATGGTTTGGATTTGGAGGGGGCATTGCAGGAAAGTGGAGTAGGTTTGTGGTTTGGGTTGAGTGGGTTTGTGCATGTGGGATGGGGGTGAGAGGGGTTGGTGGTGGGGGAGGGGATTGGTGTGTGTACACCAATAAGTACACTAAGGCCAAAAAAAAAGTTGTGTTGCCCTCAGCGACCGACCCTAAAATCTTAAAAACTAGGGTCTTTTTTTTTCTTCTTCTTTTTTTTGATTTAAATTTGATTAAAAAGTGTATAAAAATGTTACTATTTCTTGCTTGAAATGAATGCATAAATAAATTATTTTTAGACTAAATGTAACACTAAAAACATTAGTTAAATTGACATATGGGTAAGCTTAGGGGTTTCCCGTGTTCACGGTATTCATGCCGCAATTCACGGTATTCATGCTAAAATCATCAAAATCGCGGATTTTGTCAACAGTACCGTAAAATCGCGGAATTGTTATTTCAGCCGCGATAATTGTCCGACAAGCCGATTTTTACAGTTTTATTTAATAGCAAAAATCAATTTTCCGAATTCCTATTGAAATATTTCCTTTCAAGACGATATCGACGCACAATGTACAGTGCATTCAACTCTAGGCCTACTTGACACGACTGATTGAAGTTCAATTGTATAATATCGAATTTATTTGAATGAGATAAACAAAAGACCGTCTTCTTCTTCTAAAGAAATATAGGTAGGCCTACTTCAAACCATGGACTTGTTCAAACCAAATTCAAAAGAACGAAGAGATTGTTTACAAACGCCACCCCCTTCAGAAAGGTTGCTAGTTGATAAAAAAGTTAATCCAGGGCGTTCAATGGGTGATTATTCATTCATATCGATTGCATACAATTACTGTTGTAAAGAAAATACGGTACCGGAAATACTACACCCCGGGAAATACACGCACGTGCTAGTATCATGAACGACGCCATTGTAGACAACAGCAAACAAAACTCATTGACATGTGATGATGAATAAATTACAATAATAATGTTGTAAATAGATCGGAGTTCTCCGATTGGTTGAGATAAGGTTTGCCGACAACAGCAAACAAAATTCATTGATGAAAATAAATCACGTGATGATGAATAAATTACAATAATAATGTTGTAAATAGATCGGGGTACTCCGATTGGTTGAGATGAGGTTTGTGTACGTGCGACTTTAAATGTTTTCAGGTCACGTCATGACGCAAGGAAAAACAAAATAATAATTTACATACAGTAACTTAAAAAACGTAGTATGAAAAGTATTAAAAAAATGTTTATTAGGCTATTATTTGTACAAATGGTTGCGCAAAACAGCTTTATTATTAACATCGTACCAAACATTTTGTTTGCATTTAGTACGAAAAATATAGATTTTATTACTACTTTCATGCGTAATTTCTAACAACACGTGTAGATCAACGCAGCTACGGGCTGTCTTTATTCACTGGCAAAAAAATCCGCCTAGGCCGCCGGGAATTGGTACTTGTTTACGGTTGCTTTTCGAATGCCTAAAAATATGACCGCCGCTCCGTAAATCAAGGAATTTCAGCGCGGTTTTTTCTTGAAATCTCAATAAACACGGTAAATCGCGGTTTTCACAAAAATTGCCCACGGTTTTCCCCTAAAAAATTCACGGGAAATCCCTAAGCTTACATATGGGCCTATACCAATTTTGTCTTGACATAAAGCATATCTTTTTCAGCTAAAAAAATAAATAAAATAATTGAAAAATATTTTCAAAAAAAATAAAAATCTGTTTTAAGAGTTAAAAGCCCATTTATTACCTGTATAGTTATTTTTTGATGACTGTAGTACTTTAATAAGCACATGAATCACATGAAAAGTAGGCCTTAGGCTTATATATACTTTTAGGAAAATACATTAACAAAAGAATTCAAAATGACTTAAAATGGTATTTTGACAATAAAATTGTCATCTAGAAAACCGTACCTCCGATCAATCAAATTTCAGATTATTGTGGAGCTCAGCAAGTTCTATTAAAATATGAAATAAAATAATAGCCATAGGAACAACCTTTATGCATTAAAGGGACACGTCGAAGTAGTGATCGATGATTTTTAAAAAAAAAACCTTCAGAATTCAAGATGAACATTAAAAATTGCCATTATTGTTGTTTCTACTAAAAAAACACCCAGCAAAACTTGATTAAAACAATGTTTTAAATATGTTGAAATACCACCCTTAACCACGTATAATGCTGGTTGCGGTTCTACCAGCATTTTTGAATCCACGTTTTGTTGTACAAAGAGGGCTGATTTTTCTTAATCCTATTATCCTTATAGGTGTAAGTTCATACACGTATACAATTGTAAAAATATACAAATCCTAGTTTTTAATATATATATTTTTGTAATTGAGGGCGCTGCCTCCACCACATCTCTTTATGCCTCTTTAACTGTGCTGGGAACTGCTGATTAATAGAACCGTTGTCTTCATTTCTTCTCTTTACATAGGGTCAACTGTTCCTTTTATTTCAAAATTGGAGCGTGTCGCCATGGAGACAGGTGTTCACGATTGCACAACAAGCCGACCTTCAGCCAGACCATAGTACTACAGAACATCTACCAGAATCCACAGAATAGTGCACAGAGCGCTGATGGCGCTAATTGTAAGGGTAGGCCAATTAAAAAAATAACTATAGTTCAGACAGTTCCAAATTGGCACTTATATGCAGGGCTGGAAAAAATGTATTTCCCGGGGAGCCAATTTTTTTTTTTTCCCTCCAAATACCCAAATTTCCCTCCAAATTTCCTGGGAAGGAGCATCCAGAATTCCACATTTTTTCCAGGCCTGCTTATATGCTTGGATTACTTTTGCTCGCGGATAGATAAAAACAGAATATATCTCGCCAATTTGGAACTGATTGAACTATATAGTATGATCACCTGTTACATATCCCATCTTTCCCCCTGCACCATGTTTGTTGTTGTTATTTGATGATAGATTGTAGAGGTTCAGGAAAAAATTGTTGCAACATTTGGCTATCATGATCATTTACTATGAAAAAAAAATCTACTTTTCTTACTTTCAAAATCCGGAGCAACACTTTTGAAAATAGTTCCCAATGGATTTGGTTTCAATTGATGCCACTTATAATTTTAATCCTACTAGTTATTTAGGCCCTATTTAAAAATAGTAAACAATTAGATAAATTCATAACCACCACTCAAATGTTGTAACACGTGTTACCATGTACCAATATTTAGGAAACCGTGCGAAAACCTAATTTTGTAAGTGTTATTTTTCACTATTTATGGTTAATATGTTAGTTCAATTGTCAAAGTCAAAATTAATTTTAATATGGAAATTAAATAAAGAAACGAATGCTAGTAAATCATGGCTGGACAAAGTGTAACGTGTATTACCGTAACACGTGTTACCGACTATTTTGCAATTTACAAAAATGTGAGAATTTGAATTCTTGTTATTATTCTGGTTATACAGGGGTGTACTTTCGCGACATCCTGCGAGAATCCAAATGGATTCTCGCAGAGGAATTTTGCGAGAATCCATGGATTCTCGCAGAATATTTTTGCGAGAATCCTTTTTACTGAATTTAAATTCCGCATTTTAAACATTTATTGTACTATTGTTAAGAACAATCATCATTTTAATTTCAACTTGAACAGTTTAGAGTCAAATACCAGTCATCTAAGGTCCTGTTTTGAACTTGGAAAAATAAAAGAAGATTTGTTTAAATTTTTTTTGTTGCGAGAATCCACCTGGATTCACGCGGAAGTGATTTTACGCGAATCGATTCGCGGATTCGCGCCGAAAGTACAGCCCTGTTATAATAAACCTATTTAGGAGGGTACTTGCTTACAGTAGTGACCAATTGATTGTAGATTGGTTAGTTTAAGTACAAAAGCAAAACAAAGTTGGGAATTATTTTAGTGCGTCTTCTCACGTAACGCGTGTTACCAATTTTCGCAGCATTCTCACATTAACATGAGCTGATATTTCTTGTTGGTGTAAGCATGAGGATCTAGCCTTAAGTCTTTGGTATAACAATACAAAAGATAAAAACTTACTCTTACAGTTATAGAGTGGAGAATAAAGAATGGCGCGCTAAAACGTAATGCGTGTTACCGTGGAATCGCCCATGTGAATATGGTTTTCTCTACATTAACTAGCTATTGGTTGGCTGGACAGTACACAAACCTAAAATGAAAGTCACAAGTGACTTTCATTTTAAATTAAAATTGCTGAGAAAATGCATTCCAAAGCTTGTACTATATTTATTATACATTAAGATGCCGATATATCATGGCATTATGGACAACATGCAATGTTCAACCCCACTTAGAATCTGGATAATGGTATAGTGAATATGGTTTTCTCTACATTAACTAGTTTAGGTTGGCCGGGAAGTTCACTAACCCTTAGTTCTTTAGTTGCTGAGGAAAGCTCCTTCAAAGTAGGTACTTTAAACTGTGGAACATTGAAATAGCCATTTAGCAACTTAGGTCGTCAAACTTTGACCATAGCGACCGAACGGAATGGAATTTGATTTTTTCTTTCGACCTCCTCTACAGAACCACCTAAAGTACCTTTGAGTGAAATATGAGCAAAATCCATGACCTAGATGGTTAATTAGTTGCCTGTCCCAATTGTCATGGAATGACTCTATAGCCATTTTAAATTAATCGGAAACCTCACTAGAAAATTCATCCCTATATTTTCTAAGCAAATGGCAATAAATTGAAATTAAAAACAAAAAAATTGACCTTTTTCCTCATTTCAGTACCAAATATCAGCGATGTGGAGATGCAAGAGCACTTTGATGACTTCTTTGCAGAGGTATTCACAGAGTTGGAGGAGAAGTATGGGGAAATAGAGGAGATGAACATCTGCGATAACCTGGGAGATCATCTGGTGGGAAATGTCTATATCAAGGTAAAAAAACCTGATGAGTCAATGACTTAATAATCTGACAATACCACCCAAAAAATGTTAACAACATTTGTAAAAAGTGCCGTGTGTTTGGAGTGGATTATGTTGTGGAGAATCAGTAATTTTACCAACGGATCCGTCTTTAGGAGATGGAGAAGAAGGTGAAAAGCAGCCCAAAAGACACTTTTGAAATTGAGAGTTCCTCTCAGTGTGACTGTTAGTGTAATTTTTTAAATGTCAACTAAGAAGAAGGTCTGTCTCAGAAGCCCGCCCGCATTGGTATGTGAAATGAGCTACAGCGCGTCTTTTCTTTTCTTTTTTTAAAATTTGATTTTTAAAAAAAAAGTTTACAATTTAAAAAAGTTCTCTGTAAGCTTGGATGCAACAAAACAAAAATTGCATACCTCATAGCCTATTTTCTAAAAAACAACATCACACAGCACTTTCGACAGACGGCTCAAGAAGACCTTGTTGATGATACCCATCAATCCCACCATTTTCAAAAGAAAACCATGGCAGTTTCAGAACCCTGAACACAGTTATCAATTAAAAGTTACCTGTTTAATATGTGACCACCTCATGTTCTCAAGCAAGGAGATGAGCAGTGAAACAAGTGATTACTACAAATTATGTGGTATCATTGAAAATATGAGCACATCAGCCTTCCACTCATGTAACAGAATATGAATAAATCACACAAAAATCTTTTAAAAAGTAATCGTTTAGAAGCATAATGTATGTAAGTACAGCATTGTGAATCATTGTATCATAACAGTTCAGATTGTATTTGAAGGGAGTATATTTTAAATGCTGGTAACTCTGGTTTTGTACGTTACATACAAAGAAAACAAATGTTAAAATGATTGCTTTCATTTCTCACAACAGTTCCGCTATGAGGAAGATGCAGAGAAAGCAGTCCAGGCTCTCAACAACCGCTGGTTTAATGGTCAACCAATCAGAGCAGAGCTTTCACCCGTCACAGACTTCAGGGAGGCTTGCTGCAGACAATATGAAATGGGGTAAGTTTTAGGGATAAAACTTGGCCTGAATCATAATTGTGACCTGCTCCCACAAAATGAGCGTAAAGTTGCGGCGAAGATGTTGCTGAATTGAGCTAGGATAGCATGTTATTGATTTTTGCCATTTGTTGTTAGTATGGACCAAGCTCTTCTATTAATAGTGGGATTATAAAATAAATGGCCTGGCATGGCTGGTAATACATACTGTCATTTTAGAATTCCCCTATAATAGAAGGGACCTTGGGTCAACCCAACAACAATTTAAACGGCAAATCAATAACATGCTATGCTGCCTCAATTCAGCAACATCTTCGCCTCAATTTACGCTCATTTTGTGGGAGCAGGTCACAATTGTAAATGTTAATTGAGTATATTGATTCCCGTCATGGTTTAAGAGTAGAATCTCTGTCAGGTTTGAATATCAAACACAGCATAGTCAGTTTCACAACCAAAAATTCAGACAAGTCGGAAGCAGTTACAAAGCAAGATCATTCCCCGACTCATCTTATTTTCAAGCATCATTTAGACATGAAATTTTTCCAGTTTTTTTGTTGCTTCAATCTCTGCGTTTTGTTCTGTTTTGTTTTGAGCCCAAATTGAGTTATTATTTTTAGCATTTTCAGCGAAGGTCAGTTTCAGGTCTGATAATTTGTTGAGACACATTACCATCAAAATGTTGTCAACAGACAGCATTATTGAAAGTAAACAATCTGCTTGACAAAACCAATTAATATACTCGCATATTAATATTTCATCCTCATACATTGAGGATTTCATCAGAATGGCAATGATCCACTTTGGCGCGAAGAAACATCATCTTCAGAGTTGCCAGTTGGTTTTAGTAGTGGATCATAGAGGTGACTGAGCAAAAAAGTCCCCTCCTCACGGTTGAGTGTTTTGTAGTTTGTACCCTCTCTTTCTTAATTCCATCGCCTCGTGTACAGCATAACATCTTCAAAATTCCAATCTACTGAAGCACAAGCTGAGCGCGATCGTGACTTATAGTTCTTGTCACCTCTTATGCAGCGTGACAGTAGATGTAGATGGATCCAATATCCAATGGATATTTTGTTGACTAAGTCGATGAAGATCAGATTCTTGGTCAATTTCAAGCCCTGTGAAAGTATTTTTGATGTATATTGACTCTTTAACAATAGTCATTTTACTCAGGTTGAGGCGACTTGAGTGTTCTGTGATGACTCAACATTAAGTGAATTGATCACAACTCTGTTACATTGGGAACACATATAGACTTTAATTTTGTTTTATTTAATTTAATTTTGTCTGCATTTTGATTCTTAATTACAGAGAATGCACCCGTGGTGGATTCTGCAATTTCATGCACTTGAAACCCATATCCAGGGAACTCCGCAGAGAGCTCTACGGCCGAAGACGACGACCCGATAACAAACGACGCTCACGATCCAGATCTCGCAGCCGCGAAAAGAGCAACAACCGCAGATCACGCAGCCGTGAACGCGAGCCGCGCGAAAAGCGCACCAGACCCAAATCTCGCGAGCGAGAAAGGTCACGTGAGAGATCCGGCAGGTTTTAGTTGTTTTGGTTTGTGTACACTTCACTTCCTTAGGCCAAAAAAAATGTGTTATGCTGTCCTCGACCGCCCGCTCGTAAGATTTAGGCCGCTCAGATTTCTTTCTTTTTTTCCAGATTTTTTTCAGATTCTGATTTTTTTAACAGTTTAAATGGCATTGAATATTAAATTAAGTGTTTATAACATTATGTGCCACTCTTTAGAGTGATTTCAAATCCGCCCGCCCCTCCTCTCTGAAAGTTGTGGAGGACAACATAACAATTTTTTTGGGCCTCATTATGTAGAAAGGTTTTGCATCTGTATTTTTATGAGCTGAAAGGTCAACAGCTTGAATTGGATGACCTGAACGTCATGTATTTTGATATCATTAGGTTAAATAACTGTTTAAGGCAACAACAAAAAACTTACATCAAACAAAATTGTTCTATGGGAAAGCAGACCGCGCAGTCAGTTTGGGTCAGTCGGTCATACTTGTCTTATTCTTCTTAAAAAATGAAATAAAATACCTTTATTTATTTTTTATTTTTGATAAACTAAAACAATTAATTTCCCCACATTTACAGATTCACATGAAAGTTTTTGTCACCAATTTCTCAAAATTAGTCGGTCGTATTTGAGCCTGTAGAACACGGTTGGGTTGTTTTTTGTTGTTCTTAAAGCATGGACTTTTTAGGGTGCATTTAAATTTTGTGAATTTTATTAACTAAGAAATTACACATTTTCTTCAGACTTCATGACCAATTTGTCATTTTCCTAATTGGTATTAAAAGAAACATTAAATTGCACCCCCAAAAAAGTCATGCCATAAAAATACTGTGCTGTATAGAATATTGCAAGTCCTGATGAAAAGGTGTATATTACTAAATGATTGCCATAAGTGTTACATGACTAAAATAACAGTTTACACTAAGCACTTTCACACACCCTAGGTAATCCATTGACATTATTAATTTGACCTGTATTTAGTTCCGCAGTTCATTTGTGCCTGCTATTAAAATATGATATTATTGTATGTTGCCTAATGAAGAGACTATCAAGAGTAGGAATTTGTTACACAAATAATTTTGGCAATCCGCAAAGAAAAACCCCAACCCTCTTCTATGGGCAAAGGGATCGTCATTGGCATTTATTCTGAAATAATAATAGGTCAGTCGAGCGTTTTGTTTTTCAAAACAATTGTAAAAATGTAGGTGAATTTCAATTTTTTTAAAAATTGTTTAAGCATTTCAAATTTGTTCGAAAAAGTTTCACAATGAAAATGGAAAAAAAAGGTCAGTCATGCCCGTAGAACAGGGTGTTTCTTTGTCGCCTTACCTACTTTGTGTACATAATGAAAATAATGAAGCCTTCAGATAATTATACACCCCAAGATTTCTCACATTTACCTCAATATTTTCAGCTGTGAGACACTGGCTTGCTTCTAATGCTTTAACTTGTAACACAGTATACTTATGAACATTAATACCTTAAACAATATTTCGCTTCAAAACATTCTTGACCCGTCAGTTGTAAAATTGTTGTTGTAGTTTTAGATCATTTTAATTGATGTTTGTAAAATCAATACACTAAAACTGTATTGAAAGTAGCCTGATTAAAATGTGCGTATAAAATGTCAACTTTTAGTGTTAATGATTCTTTTATTATATTTAGTGAACTGTATTTTTAAGAAGCCTTAAAAATTATTTGTTCAATTCAATTATGTTTCGGCTTGTTTGATCAATATGTAGTTACATTGTGTTCATCAAAAGGTGAATAAATCACTGGTTTTGATGAACACAATGTTACTCCATATTTATCCTAACAAACCTGATGAACTTCAATGCTTAGTTGTTTAGTGGTAGTGGTTAGCGCTATCATAGGACTGACTACCCAATCTAAACCCATTGCTCCCAATCTGAGATCCGCTTTCAACCCGAGAAGCTGTGACCACATCTACAATCTGGGGACGATATGGTTGGGACATTTTTATATGGCTATGTGTTTTGAACTCGCCACCCTTCCCGTTGCATGTCCAGATTTTTTTACATTTTACACCATCTGAGATTCGAATTAGCATATCGCAATAACTATTTGTTCTACCCCATAAAAAGTATATATTTTCTGAACGGTAATCTCACAAGGAATCTAAATAAGCTACTGGAATTTAAATTGGACATAATGGTAACATGTTGTGATTAAGATTAAGAATGTTCAAAATATATCGATTTTTTTCTTCATAATTTCATATCGATCCCAATCATAATTTTACTGTTCATATTAGTTCCTCATGCAATTACCCATTAGAAAAAAATTGTTGTCAATGGTAACTTGTTGAAATATACTATATCGGGAAGAAAATGAGCACCAACGTTTAAATTTCATAGTTATTAGAGTTTACAAGTATATTGTTGGGGGTATGCACCCTATTCTGATTTAAACGGCATTTTTGAATTCCGCTATTTGAGAGCTTTCCAAAAATGTATAATTTTGCAATCATCGGTTGAATACTTTTGTTGATGTAAAACCGATGAATTAGGGCAAGTTCACTGTGTAGCGAATAGGGAGAAAGCCAAGGACAATGCAATTGATTCACGATTACAATTATTACATAATAGTTGTAAGTTTGTTGAAACAGAATCTTATAGAATATAAAATAATTTATAAAATGAGAGCAAAATCATAATTGTACCATACAAGGATGAGGAGTTATGGTTAATTGAACGTAGAATTGGGAACGTTTTCTATATTCCCCATAGAGATTGTACACAGCGCCACCACCCCTAACTTTCACAATATAATCAATCGTATCTCAGCCAATCAGTTATAGAAATACCTTATTTATTCAAACAATGTAGCTAGATAAATAGGCTTTCAAATGACACCTCAACCATAGCTCTACCACATTTAGTTGTTGAGTTACTAGAGAGATGGATGATTCGTCACCAAAAATGCAACGCCACCACCCTTTTTGGGTGGTGAGTTCAAAACACATGGCCATATGTGTGTTTAAAAACTTCCCCTCTCCTCCTGGATCAATGTTGAAACATGAATTTTGGGTTATGGGATACTGAAAGGGGTCAACCTTGCCCAGTGGGTTGGGGGAGGTATTCATGTGGAGGAAAGGCTTCAAGCTTTCTGTCAAAGACAGCAATGTTTCAATAGTGTAAATTTTGCAGAAATGGGAACACATTAAAAGTATAATTATTAGGGTATATTAAAAAAATCTTTTGTCTCAAAGCGCTTCAGTTTTTCAAAACCTAATGCAGAATGCAGGGTTTTTTAAAGTTATTTTACCGCGTTAGTATAACTATCGAGGTTATTTAATTTTTTATAAATATAAAATATTGAAATCCTTGTAAAAGTGACCTTTTGTATTTAAAAATGATGTGAGCAATGAAAATCTGAAAAATTGGTGAAACTTTGGGATTTTGTTTTGAGACAAAAGATTTCTTTAATATAACCTTACCAGGGTGTCCCAACTAATTATGACTACGATTGTAGTATGGCATGACTCGGTGTTTCTATATTCCATCTTAGTCTATCTGCCAAGATCGTCACATTTTTGAAAGTAGCAGCCCACGAAAGACTATGAGTGGTTGACTTTTTGCAAAAGCATCACCCAATTGAGTAAACTATTGCCGACCACTATAATGTGTTCATCTAACTCTAAGCAGTGACATTATACACCTATACAAGAAATTCCTGACCAGGTGCTTTAACCCTAACCCTGCTAAATCTTACTGCCAGAAACTATATCCACGCACGTGCTGCTGCATTGCCTCGATGATGTCACCTACCGCAGGCATATGTGGACAGGAAGTTGCTGCCTGCATATGCGCTGGGAGTTTAGCTCAGTTGGTAGAGGGACAGACTGGGGTGCGGATGGTCCCGTGATCGAATCCCAGGGATTACTGATTTGATTTAACTAAAATGAAAAACCTGATCAGGAACTTTTTGTGTTAGGTGAAGTGTGCATATTCTTGTGCTAAACACAAGAATTATGCGCAGATGCTGGGATTCATATTGATTATGTGGGTACTCGGTGGCATAGCCATAAGGGGGGGGGGAGGGGGATCACCCCAATGTTCGAGTCGTGTCGGTTGAGGTAGGCCCTGTCGTGTTTATTGAGCCCAATTTTTTGCGCAGGTTTGGGGACCGCCATGTCACAACCGCTCCTGCTTTCAAGTTTCTGACTCTGCGGCAATTCTCACAAGTTGACAGCCTGGTTAAGTCCTTTGTCTATGTATACAAAATTCAAAAAGATTAAAGGTGTATGTTCCGATCACTTTATGGTTATGATTTTTTTCACATGATATTTCGATGTCAGAAGAGTCCCCATATTTTTCTCATTATGTCTGTAAAATCTTAGGGGCCAGAAAGGTTCCATTTAGAAATTATATCCTAAAATTTGGTGAATTAGTGACACAGGTGGTTAACCACCCGCCAGTTTGTGTACTACTCAATGGGCAAAATTATTGTGACCCTTGTGCTTCTAAAATTAGAACCATTGAAGTTATGCAACTCAAACTTTGGAATGTGGCAATATTAAGGATGACCTTTCATGTAAAATAGAAAACATCAAATTGAAAATCGGGCCAGCAATCAGAACATCTAACTTGATCAACCGGGACGAGGGGGACTTACATGCTGAGTAATCGCTATAATCCGCTGTTGGAGAAACAATCAGGCAACTCTGATTCCTGCGTATCTGGCAACACCAGTTCCCTCGGTTCCAACAGTGGATCACAACTCTGATGAAATCTGACTGAACTAGTCAGAAGAAACGTTCGCTGGTGAGTGAATATTTATATTTATTCGCCTCAATCACTGGTTTTGATAAACAATGTTTAATTTAATTATTTACCTTAACAAACCTGATGAACCTATACAATAATTTAAGATACTTCAAATAGTTAAGAAATAACAAAATTCATTTAAAAAAATTAAAATAAGAAGAAAAACCTGACCCTAGATTTTTAGTTTTTAGGGTAGGTCTCAAAGGGCAAGTCAACTACCGGTATTATTTTATTTGGCCTAATCGACTAAGCAATAAAGTAAATTGGGTTTTGAAGTTGATTCATATCCTCACGAATTGATTCAGAGATGCCCTGCAGAGTGTCATGTACCACACGATGCCTAGCTAAGTACATACACAGCTAGTCCAGAGTTCCACAAATTTCACTTATAGTACAGCTTCAGAGTGCTATAAATTTGACATCGTAAATAACCTGATTAATTACAGCACTGTAATTATTACCCAACTGGGTGTGTGTGTTTATCTTTACACTGTGAAAGTGGTGTGTATATGTATTGAGGGTTCCTACTGTGCAGGAGGTGTATACCTGAGTTCTGTCACCTAAATCATCACTAATAGTACTGTCGATGACTGCTATTCATTCCTTATAGCACTCAGCAGCTACAGTAGGACACCTCTAACTCTTAAGTTTGTATTCAAGCAACACTGAACACACACAAACCAAGTTGGGATATAATTACAGTGCTGTAATTAATCAGGTTATTTACGATGTCAAATTAAAAGCACTCTGAAGCTGTACTATAATTTGTGAAACTCTGGACTGGCTGTGTATGTGCTATTAGGGAGCAAATCAAAACTCGACCGCGCGGCAACCGGCGGTTCCGCCCGGTTGGACCGCATATCATTGTTTAGAACAATAGAAACCGGCTGCAACCTCACGGAACTGCACGGAACCGGCGGTTGCCGGGCGGTCGAGTTTTGATGTGCTCCCTTAGTGGATATGAGGTTACAGGGATGTGCCGCCAAATAGGGTTCTATTTTTCACCTGTCTGGTAAGGGGACCCCTTTTCATAGACATTTTTAGAAAATATATGGGTCCAAAATCCTTAATTTTGCTGTTTTTCACAGAAATTATAGCAAAATCTGTCAAATATATAGGAAAATTATGGGTCTCCGCTCCGGTAAACAAATGGGTCCAATTGGTAAATGTTTGGGTCAATTTTCATTTTGCTGCCAGCACATCCGTACCAAAAAATATCCAGGTTTGGTATGATACACTCTAAGTCTATAAATTGGTATAATACAACTACACAGAAATAAAATAATCAGACATGAATTATGTAGAATACTTCATAATATATTTATTGCATGCATTCTCTATTAAAACAACTGTCTAATCAACAGTTATAATATTTCATAGTTTACAAACCCAACCATTAAATTGATTACAACAAATTAAAAGAAAGCATTTATTTCATGATAGATTTGATTTGACATAACAATTCAAGGTTTGCAATACGCTGAAATACAGTAGGAATACACACTACTCAACACATATTATGTGATCGTTTCCAAGTAGCGCCCTCTATCATTGATTTTTACTATGAAAGCAGATTTTCTTGCAGATTTGCATTTTTGATCATAAATCATAAAGATCTTGTAAGTTATAGATCGATACGATTCCTAATTACTTCATAACCATGGTTTGAAAAATAGATTGCATCGAGCGGTACAATCTATTTTTCAAATTTTACTCTAAATTCACTCTTTAAACCATGATTTTGAGGTTATTAGGAATTGTATCGCTTTGTAACTTGGAATATATTTATGATTTATGATCAGAAAAGTAAATCTGCTTCCAATTTTTTTTTGAGGATTGAGGGCGTCCCATGAAAAAGATCACATAATATACCTTTAAAACTCGAGGGTTTGGAGCAAAGGATCCACCTGCAATGGCTCCCATGTGTAAGATTGCATTTTTACAAGGGTGCACCTTATAGCATCAGAAGTGAATAACATATAATGGCAGCTATAACAGATAGTCATTTTCACTCTGAACAAAAAGACTATAACTGCAATAGCTGCTCTGAGTTACATTTAGTTTGTACTAATCGCTCAGCATATAAACAACCCCATTATACCAACTGGCAGCTAATACAAACAGGGACTTGTGGCACTAATAAGCCATATACAATTGCTTCATCAGATTATGCATGCATGCTGGAGCCTTAGAGGGTGTCTCTCGAAAAAGGTGCACATGTTCCATGTGATTATTCTCATGGCCAAACAAGCGTATCTAAAGATTGTTGGCAAATTGGTTGATTTGGCATGGAATGACCCATATACATTAACTCTAAATCCAAAAGGTTAAATGATACTACATTCCTCCCACACCATCTTAACCTTTTTTAAAGTGGCATCGGCCCAATTTCGAGTGCTCATACTTAATCAAAGATATCGTTAGATTCGGAAAAGTGCAAATGGCATTTGAAGCCACTAGATTGTCTTTCAGCCTACATGATTGATAACTGCCAAAAAGCGGATTTGGAAACGGCACAGGTTTTCGTTAACCCTAACTCCCACGGTCTTGCATTAGCAATGGATCACAGAACTGGGGCAGGGGGTCAACAGAGGACTACAATTTTTGGTCCGGGGCCACAGAGAATTGAACCCGGGTCGCTGGACTGACAGGCGAGCCAATCCACCACCACACCATGGGCGCTTGCCTGGCTAGGCTAAATGTTCAGTGACTATCTATACCCGGGGGTATTGCGGCATGGGATAGTGGCACGCGCACCACAGGTGCTGCTGGTCGGATGATTTTGTATGACGTAGTGCTGTTAGTGCAAATCATGGCTTAGCTTTGTTGTTTGGTGGCAAATATGGTACCAAAAAGCAAAAAGATTCATCCAAATGTCTCTCTATATCCTGTTTGGTTCAAGAAATAATTAGAATTTACTCAAGGACATACACTAAGTGTATGATTTTCTTTTGTTAAGCTCTCTATGTATGTAGGGGTTTATGAATGTCTAATATAATGAGAGTAATCACTTGAAACACATGCACCCATATTTATTAGACAACCTGTGTATCTGATCCAAGGACATTTCCATTTCGTTTGTTTGGTGGACTTTTCGGCAACCACCGTTTCCTTTATCAACACATGATTGTTGCTTACTTTCACTCCTCTCCTTGGAAAATTTCCTGTAGTCTTAGTAAGCCCTGAAGCCTTCTATAGACCTATAGCTAGCGCCTTCCTACCATTTATGGGGTAACCATTGAAATCTCATATAACGAAAGCACGGTGAAGAATGGAAAGATATCACATTTAACGAAAGCGACATGAAAAAAGAAAACCTAGCAAAGAATGTAAACATTACTTTTTTTGCCTCGCTTTTGTTGCGCGATAACAATGTTTACCTATGAAATGCAGGAAGGCGCTAATTATAGGTAATGTCTAAATTAGGGCTGACAATTGATGAAATATCCCACAGATGATTGCCCTAGTTTGGAGCCCAAAGTTTCCGCTTTGTAAAGTTCAAATTCTTCTTTGTAAATTCAACCTGTGCTTTCAACAGCAGTTTCCAATTTTAGCTAAACACACCTAGATAAAATATTTACTTTTTTTGTATTTTTCTATTGGAAATATTGCAAACAAATACATGAAATTCCGCTTTCTTAAAAGAGAAAGTAGACAACTTTGGGCTCTATCCTAGCTGATTGGAGTGCTCAGCAAGGTTATTGGGTGAAGACTGAAGAGACAAACTGGATTGCCAGAAGTGGTAAACCCCCGCCCAAAATTGGCAGGTCTGTGATTGAAGTATACCAGTTTGTTAATGTCAGCTTTTTGTAAGCCGTTAATCTGAAGGGGAAAAATGTCTTCTTAAAAAAAGTAAGAGTAGTTTGGGGTCTCCATGCAATGATCAAATTCTTAAACCTAGTCAATGGATTCAAACTAGATCAATCATTTGTATAATTTATAGAAGATTTCATTCTAGGTACATTCTATGATGTGTAATCTTAAACAAGGCAGAAACCAAATAATGGTATACAGTTAAAAATGGGGAAAAGCTATTAAAAGCTCTCTACAAACAAAGCTTTTAAATAAAGCTTTTTAGAGGATAAACAAAAACAAAGGTAAACATTGAACTGTTCTAAAGTTTACAGAAAGGAAAGGATTGAATATACCTGGGAAAAATGCGCTTGACCCTTAAGGGTCAAGCGCATTTTTCCAAGGTATATTCAAATAAGATTGTCCCAGCTGCCTTAAAGGTATATTATGTGATCTTTCCAGGGAATGCCCTCAACCTCAAAAAAAAAATTGAAAGCAGATTTTCTTGCAGATTTACATTTCTGATCATAAATCGTACATACATTCTAAGTTACAGGGCGATATGATTCTTAATTACTTCAAAATCATGGTTTTAGAGTGAAAATAAACTGTCGGGATAACACGACAGTTTATATTTTCACTCTAAATTCACTCTAAAACCATGATTTTGAGGTAATTAGGAATCGTATCGCTTTGTAACTTGGAATGTATGTACGATTTATGATCAGAAATGTAAATCTGCAAGAAATTCTACTTTCTAAAATAAATCATGAATAGAGGGCGCACTCTGGAAAAGATCACATAATATGCCTTTAAAAGGCAGCTGGGACAATCTTATTTGGCCTAAGAGTTACAGTAATTAAATGAGGCGTATCTAACCTTAATGTTATAGTACACATCATTATAATAATACACAACAATAACTTTGAATATTGTATGTACAAGTCATTTCACAACTCTATTATGTATTGAAAATATACAATCTAAAAAGGCTATAATATTTATGCTGCATATTTAAAAGAACATGTCTTTTGCACGTTATGTAATATAATACACTCGGGTAAAGGAGCAGTCAACTGCCAAAATGGTCTATTGATTTGTCAAGATCAGAAAAAAATAAGCTGGAAGACTTACAATTATTTGTTGGCCAGTTTTCCCCGATCAAATGATCAAGTGATAGGCTTCATCAAATTGATAGACTGGTGATCCAACTTTCTGGCGGGAAACTTAACATCAGGAAGTAGATTTAGTGGGTCTTTAGGAATGGATCATGATGTGACTGAGAATGAAGGACCCCTCATCCCGATTCATAGACTCTCCGACTGATCCATCTAGCTTTACGGTCATGCTCTCTCCAACCAATTTAAGGCCAAATAAAAATTAAAACTAGCTCTTGTCCTAACTTTTGGAAAAAAGGAGGATTAGGGCAATTTTGTTGACACTTTTTTAAAATAAACAATGCAAAATAAATATATACCAGCATGGTATTGCCTGAATGGTTGTGTAACTTGAAGAGGACGAGGCCTTTGTAAATTCTTTTTATTTCATGGATCTAGGGGAGGGGGTAACACAAAACCTCCTTCAAAATGCTCATTGGACTAAAGTAAACCTATTACCAAAATGTAACAAATAAGTTATGGAAGAAATAAAGAAGAAAAAAAGAACATTACGGAATTCCTGAAAAAGAATGCGCAAGGGGGCGAAAAACTACCGTTTTTTTACTTGGCCTAAGTTCCCAAGTCAAGTTTCCTGCAAGAGAATTGGATCATCGGTCCACCAATTTTGATGAAGCCGATTGGTTGATCGGTAAAACTGTTGACAAAAAATAAATGGAAGTCATAAGCTTATTTGTCTTTTCTTGACAAATAAACAGACTATTCATTTATTACAACCAGGTATGATATGCCAAATACCCTTAGATCACACAGTAACCAAAGTCCACCAGTGCAACTATACATAATTCCCTGCGTCATAAATGAGAAGTTAATGCTTTAAAATCAAAGTTGGGGTTTTTAAGATGCGTTTTACGAATGCAATGATTGAACGTAACAGTAATATTTCATTCACTATTCACAATCTAAACTTAATAAATATTTTCTACAACCTTCAGCACACACAACAAGGCAATAATGGTGGGATCAATATTGTTCAATATTAACTGCTCAAATTTATAATTTATCAAACACACTAAAGGCTAAAATAGAGCTGATTATTATTGAGTTGTTCAATTTTTCTACCAATAAAAGGTATTTATTTATATTGTAATTTCAGTGGATTTTATAGTGATAGAAATAAGTGCATTGTTTTCATTGATCACATCATTTGTTTTTATAAGATTTTGGACCAATATTATGGTCCAGGACCATGAACGGAATAAAGCTATGTTAAACATACATACATTGCGCTTTATTCCGTAAATAGTATAAAACTAATAGGATATATCCAGTTGCAAATATCATTTATATGGTGTCAAAATTCTCAAAATTCTTAACTTAAATGGTCCAAGACCATATACTCAGGCCAGAATCTCAAACTAGCACTTCATTCAACCATAATTGATGCATATTCCCAGAACCCAAAGTACATTCTCTTGTTAAGATGATTTCTGAATATATGGCCGGATGGATGTGACTGACAGCAGAGAGTGGATTATGTTTGCACCATAATAATTTCAAATCGAATACATACCTGCCAAAAGTGTTTTGCACTGATAAACTCCACCAACACTCAAAGGCTGATTTTAGGATTAGACTTTATAATTTTAAAAAAAATAGTGCAAATTTTTCACACATATTTGACTTTTTTTAAATGTTGTGGTGTTTTTTTAAATGTTTGGATTTTTTTGAAAATTTCTGAAAATTCACCAGCATATTTGAACCCCCCCCCCCAAAAAAAAAAACCCCACCTGACAGACCAACTCTACCTGAGAGGTTTTTTGCCCATAGAACATTTTTCCCGTCGCCTAATACATAGGCCGAAAAACAGGAGGAAAACCTCCTCTGCCTGGACCTGGAATCAAACTCAGGTGGAATGGGTGAAAGTCAACAACTGCTACACACCAGGGAGGCAATTCAACTATTACACTGTAAGCATACTTTCCCCGGGCATGTTTTTGTGAATTAAACTATCAAGGGGAGAACAATGGGGGTGGTTTTTATTTTTGGAGGGGGGGGGGGTTAGTCTCTGCACGACCGAATGATCCCCAGATTGTAGCAGTGTAGGGTTTTGTAGTGTGTAGGTGGGTTCTGGTTAAGAACCCTCAGGTATAGCCTCCGTAAAACTGCCGTAACTTTTTTTTTGCAGAAAAGGGTTCAATGAATCCAACCATGATCATGAAATTGACCATTTTGAGAAAATTATAAAAAAACATGTTTTTTGACCCATTTTAGGTTCTGCAAAGATAACTCAAAATATAATTTGTCAAATTTTGTCATACGAGTTTCATTAATATATTCCTAATAAAATTCCCTAGGAATGGTTCTTTTTTTAATATCTTATTCATTTTTTGAATTATAGACCAAAAAGTGCCGAAAATGTGATTTTTTTTAAAACCAAAAATGTGATTTTCATGATTTTGGAGGTATCAAATCACGTTTATTGGCACTTTTTGGCCTATAATTAAATAAATAAATAAGATAGTCAAAAAAACATTCCTAGGGAATTTTATTAGGATTATAATAAAACTAGTATGACAAAATATATTTTGAGTTATCTTTGCAGAACCTAAAATTTGTCCAAAAAATGTGTTTTTTATAATTTTCTCCAAAATGGTCAATTTCATGATCATGGTTGGATTCATTGAACCCTTTTGTGCAAGAAAATGTATACTTTTATATAGATTAAATGAATAATGAAGGAGTTACAGCAGTTTTACAGAGGCTATGCTCAGGGTCCACACCTGAAGGGGTGTTAGTTGGGTGAAGCCTGCCATGATGCATATAATGCTGCCAGCACATGCTTTATACTAGGGGTAGTTGGGGTGTTCAGAAGTGTTAGGGTTAAAATTACAATTTCAGGTTCATAGTTCAGTGAACTGAAAACGATGTAAAATACTTTATTATAATATATTGATCAAAATATTGAAAGCGTATCATTTCATTCTTATAGTTGCACAATACACACTGAGCATCAAAGAAAATATGTTTGTATTAATTCTTTTGTTCTTTGTTAATTTATAATTTTCATATTTCATAAAAATATGTAGAAGGCTTTCAATTCCATAATGTGCTCCTTAAATGGCAGTTAATTATGATATCAATTATATGCTTTCAATTAGGCCTTGGAACAAATTCATTATCTACCTTTGCGTAAAGAAATACACTGTTATGTATTCTACATTAGAAATCTAATTCTATAAAATCTGTTCATATCATTTCTAAGATAATTACAATAACATCAAATATTCTTAATACAAATTTCATTTTTGAAGTTCAATAGTTCATATATAATGATTTCAGTCACCGATACATATCGAAAGATATCAAACCATCAAAAGCATAACATTTAAAAGTATTAATCAAATAATAAATTCTTGAAATTGGCTGGCGTAGTGATTTTAATTACTGATAAATGTTCTAGGCATTTGAAAATATACATAATTGTTATTTTTCACTACTTCAAGATGGTGAAGAAACATTTACGCTCACGTATGTATCTTCCGTCTTTCTACGTATGTGTATAATTGTGCCAGCGCCTCAAGTATGCACGCATGTTTATGTACTGTAATCGCTATGATGTCACTGTCTAGTGGAAGTACAATAGAGTAGGAAAGCATAATCTTTAAAATACTGGTAGTATGGTTGCACAACTATGAATTGTCTTCATTCAAAGTGAAGGTTTTGTATAAGACTTCTATAGAGGTTGACACTGAACAAAAAGATTTGAACCTGTGTCCTCCGCTGTAGTTATGGCTTAGGTCAAAACAATTAAATACTTTGTCTCAGCACCTTTTGGCTAAAAAGCTATGTGCTCTGCTTTTTCTTCTTTTTGTTACCATAAAGAGCTATGTCCTATGCTATAGTTAAAAAGATTTTTTTAAAAAAATTAATAAAGAAAAGAAAGAAAAAAAAAGAAAAAAAAAGGGCTGCCACTCGTAGCGCTAAAGCTTACTTTAAAAGCAAAGCGTGCTGGTCGTTGAGACAAAGTATTACATTTGTTTGGCCTTAGTGTAGTCTATTTAAAAGGATTCGGCCACCAACTCATGTTAGCAATAGGTCTATGCATTGATGCACAAAAGAATGATATGAAAACATATGCTTGTGTTGAATGAAATCGAGGGCATAATTCTGTTATACCCTGCACACCTACATCGGTAGTATGCGTCGTTCTTAAAAATCATGCACTATGAATACCTCTATGAAGGGTATAACAGAATTACTCCGAAATCGAGTGTGCCTCCACTAACCCATGTCATATGCACAACCTCGACATACAGTAGGGATTACAGTTTTAATAAGAGATATTTACACATGCCCAATTCATTATTACTTGCATGAAGATAACACTTGTGAACGCAATTAATCGTCCATGATTGAAATATCACAAATTTAGATCTAGGCAAGACATAACCCCAAATCACATTAATATAGAGGCATTAATTTATAACATTTTGCAACATCACATATTACCCAGCATATGCGATAGCTACTTAGGCTAAATTAAAAAAAAATCATTTGTCTCAAAGCTCCCGCGCGCGTAAGTTAATTGATGTGCATTAGAAAAACAAAAGTCTTAATTTTTAATTTAATTTATTTTTTTGAAAAAAATAATCCAAAAAAATTCACAGATTTTTCAGATTTTCATTGATCACATCATTTTAATTACAAAAAGTCACTTTAACAAGGATTTCAATATTTTATGTTAATTTTTTTTAAAAATAAAACGCATTCCGCATTAGGTTTTGAAAAACTGAAGAGCTTTGAGACAAAAGATTTTTTTAATTTAGCCTTATACATTGGAACAGATGTAAATGTGACGCGATCAAGCAGAATGAGTCGTATGTCGGGAATATTGATTTTGAGTTATAGGTAAAAAGAAGTGACAAATTCTTATGTTTTACAATGTTTTCTCAGTTGGTACACTGTTTGTAACTTAAAAACTAGAAGTTCAATTTTAGTGGGGTTTGGACCATGTAGCATTTTTCACCTGCTTTTGAATGATGGACAAATATCAAATTCAAAACTGTCGACATATGACTAATTTCGCTAGATCACGTCACATATAACAAATACATCTACAGTCTGTGTGAGAAAGTTAGTATGTTTCAAAAGATTTAGGTTGCAAAAAAGTATTCAATCAATACATGATTTTTTTTACCAAGAAGGTATCTTTCACACCAAAACAAAAGGTATATCATGTCTTTATACTGTAAAAACTATGAGATTTTAACAAGATCTGACAAAGCTTTTTTAATTAGTGATAGTGAAACCTGGTTTCGGAAAATTGAAGAAATACTTCTGTTTATTTTATTTGTATTTTACAAACTATTAAGCTCTTATATCTCAAAATAAGTTTGAGATTTGGTTTTAGGTAAAGATTGACCTTGCGGCGTAATACTGTAAACGTGGATATGTTCGCGCTACATTAATTTCCGCGCTCCAAGCAGCTACCGCGAAAATATAAACACGCGAACATATTTATTTTGTGTATAAGTCTACTGTAATGATTTTTCAAATCATGAATTTAAAAACAAGCGGAATGGCTGAAAGTCAGCAAAGCGCGAAAATATAATCGCGCGAAAATAACCACTTTTACAGTAGCTATCCATCTCAGCAATACACAATATAACATCACATTTATACTTCAGTTGAATGGGGAGTAAACCCAGTTGGTTGTTTCAACAACTTTCAGTTACACAAGTGTAACCGTGAAAGCCCAAATCTTTAAATTATGCCACTGTCAAATTAAAATCCAAAAGTTAGGGACTTGATTGGAATTGATTTTGGACTTAATTCTGTCATACTTTTCCCAACCATATCACACTGTCGCACTGTTGAATTCCGAAAAGACCATGTATCAACGTTTTTACCTGTGAAAGGTATTAGGCTGTATTAAAATCTTTTGTCTCAAAGCTCTTCAGTTTTTCAAAACCTAATGCGGAATGCGTTTAAAAAAAAAAAATTATAAATATAAAATATTGAAATTCTTGTAAAAGTGACCTTTTTGTATTTAAAATTATGTCATCAATGAAAATCTGAAAAATCTGTGAAACTTTGGGATTTGTTTTATTTTTAAAAAAGAACGAAAAAAAAGAAGACATTTCTACTTTTATGAAAATCTAACGCGCATCAATTAACTAACGCGTGCGGGAGCTTTAAGACAAAAGATTTTTTTAATATAGCCTTACAGAATAATTCCAGATTTTGTATATATTTTTTGGCCAAGCAATTTGTTCTGATTCAATGGCATTCTTTAATTTAGAAGCGAGGCATCTAAAAACCAACCCCAGTTCTACGGGCAAACGGACCTCTGATCAGGTTGGTTCGGTCGGTCGGTCGGGCATATTTTTCTTCTTCTTAAAATGTTGGGAATCTATAGTGAATTTTCCCCAGAACATTTTCAACAACAAGATTGTGACCAAAAAAAACAAACAAAAAAAGGTCGATCGGGCCCGTAGAACAAGGTGGTGTTTTTTTGTCGCCTTTAAGTAATAACTCTCTATTCATCTATCTCTGTGCAGCAAGGTCAGAACATATTTCTGTGAGCGCACCTTATTATCATATTGTATCAACTTATGAAATGATGTATGAATTAGGCACAGAATTAAAGACAAATTACAGCACTTGTGCCAAAATGGTGAGTCCATCATCAGTTGAATAGGCTTTGACTTCACTGTACAGAAATATGTGACCTACTCCCACGAAACCCAGACAAAGTTGCCGGGACAGTATTGAGATAATATGCAGGCCATATTTGATATACAGATCCATTAAACTCCTAAAAATCAATAACAAACATACGGATTTGTAAGTGAAATATTGAATTTTGAAGTACACAAGAACAATCAATTCTCAAATTAACCATTGGCAATTCAAATCCAAAATGATTTTCCCAACTTTTTCTGGTTTTATAGAAGCATGTCTCATGGCGGGAGGCATTATCTATAATTCAACAAAAAATCAAATTAATATGAAATATATATAAAGAGATTTTTCAATTCAATTTGCACGACATACTTCAATTAAATTGTTACATACTGGGCTTCTGAAGCCTATTATTTAATTTAACAACCCTGTCTAAAATGTCCAAATTGTAAGAACAAAGTGTATTAATTGAACACGGAGGGGTAGAATTCCATCGAACAGTGCAAGAATAAGGCTGATTCTTACAACAGAGGTTTTTGTGTGAAACATTTGAATGATTCTCACAAATAATTTGGTGTGTAGCCCTCTAAAAATTGCAAGAATCATCATAGGTTCCTGCAAATCAATTCTCTGCTTCTCGCTGAATTTCTATCCCTGATTGTGGAAGTTTTACATACTTATACCTTATTAATACTGACCAGTGCCCATTACCCTAATATAGGGCGCCCTCTTTTACTTATGGTACTGTCAGGGTTGACTGGTGCATTCCAATCTTGAGGGCGGTAGACTGTGAACTGCTGCAAGCTTTCTGGGAGGCACTGTAAAACACAAATATTAATCGTTGACTTATAAAGTGTATGTAAAAGATGCTGCAAGATGAGCTTATTCATTACTGTAAAAGTATAAATTTTCGCGAGGTTTTTATTTTCGCTAATTTCGCGAATCAATCCTCATCCACGAAAATATTAACTCGCGAAAATTATTGACTTCCATTGACTTTTGTTCACAAATGTTGAAAATCGCGAAAATAAAAAATAGCGAAATGCCTGTTATGACCATTTTCGTGAAAATATCTTATCGCGAAAATATTGACTTTTACAGTATATGAAAGTAGATAAATTTCAAAGATCAAGGTGATTAAAATCAGATCCCCCCACCCCCCCCCATATTTCCTGTCATCAATCTGCAGATATACATGTACCTAATCCACTGTGAGTACTGTAAAATTGGGTCTAATAGTTTCAACTTTTTAACTCTATTTATAATTCATATTTGTTGACAATTATTATTCTCTGTCAAAGCATGACGTCAATATCGATCGTTTAGAACTTTTACCAAATTGCATGTTCCCAAAGACAGTGATCACTACTCCAACTCAATTGACCATTTCAAGTAGTGATCGGACAAATTCATAAAATTGAAAGTCATTAAATTTGTTCCTGGCGGGTAGTCTGGTGCCCTTTGCGTTACAACGACATATATAGGAATTGGACTCGGAACCAATGATCGAGTTTGAAAAGTCATCAAATCTGCTTTCAGAAAACTTTGATATCAAAGGGTGTATACATGCAGTTGCTATCATATGAGAAATCAAAGCCGCTACAGCAACCTGCTTGATCTAACTCTAACCCTAGATATAACAAAATTGATACAATCACTTCCATGGCAAATCACTTCCAACGTGTGCCCAATAAATGTTTCCAAAATGGTTGAGCTAATTATTAGTTTTAAAGTGAGGAATGTCCTCCTTATTTACAAGAAAATTTCCCATGCCATGTTTTAACACTTCAGCTTTGGGTAGTGTTTAAGGACTTTCAAATACTGAAAATGTTAATCCAATCAATGGTTTTGGTAAGCAACTTGTTATATATTTGGGTTTAGGCGATGAGAAAACAACAGCCTTGTTTTACGGGCAGACAGACCTCTAGGGTCGTTTAGTAGAGCGGGGGTTTTTTTCTCGAAAATGTGGGTAAATTTCAACAATTTTTGGAAATTTCAAGAAATTATTTCAAACGGTTCACAATTTTTCTTTTTTCCCCCAATTCTAAACGATTTTGTAAAAAACCCAAAATGTGGATTTTCTCCTGTCGTATTAGCAATATTTCTAGCTGCTTACACATCACCTCGTCTACCAACAGAAGTATTTGTCTGAAAATGTCACATTGTCAAGTAGGCCTACATGTACATACTCACTGCTTCTTTTCTTAAATATACAGAAGTGGTTTGCTTTTTATTTCAAACAAAAGTTATTCGCTCTTCTATTCTTGGATCCAATGGTGTGTGGGTGTGTGTGTGGTTTTTTTTAATGTGATGTGATCAAGCAAAAACAGTCGAAAGTCGCGAATATTGATTTTGAGATATAACCAAACAAAGGATAACATTTCTTTTGTAATATATTGTTTTGAAAATCCTTCAATTGCTCATATCTTTGGATGGAATTGTCCATTCTAAATAGGATTTTCTGCAAAATGTTTATGCATCATTTATGACCAATACAATCAAGTAAAAATCTATAAATGTGATTTTTTAATTTTTTTAATTCGGACTCATTTTGCTTGATCGCATCACATATACTGAATCCCCCTGAAGATTCTTTATAAATATCATATTACCTGCGAGATTCTCTGCTGCTTAGCTTAACACCACCACAGCTATTGTTGCTATGGGCCGATGATGACACGGAGGAAGAAGTTGAGTTGTCGGTAGTCCCCTTCACAGACTGCTTATTATTACTACTGTTGTCTTTACATCTGCTTTTGTTGGTGGAGGCCGAGGCAGAGGTGGATCCGGAGGAGGGGAATTCAAGTCTGACCCGAGTTGACTTCAATTGCTGTTGGGAATACAATTCTGGTGGTTGGGTTGCAGGGCATTTGATCTCACCTAGTGGAGAAATACGGACAATGAACAAGAAGTTAGAATGAATATGCCAAGAAATATGACTTTGATAATTTAAATTACATCCCAAGGTTTACCTTTGATAGCAGTGGTGATACTACACTATAAGCTGACCACATCTGATGACATTACATTCAAACTTAAAGGTAGATGTTCCGATTTTCAACTTGAAGTTTTCTATTCGACAGGCAATTCAAGTGGAAAGTCAAAGAAATTAATAACATAAAATGACCGTTGAGATGCTCTTTGGACCAATTTTGCCAAATGTTTGCTCAGATTGACCAAGCTCGGAATCCTTAGAGCCAACTCTGCCTTTGACATTGTTCATAATTACTTACCATCTTCATCATTAACCTTCTCGTTCTGCGTAGGGGTCAGATGCATGATGGAACATTTGCGTGCTTTACGTTTTTGACTGCCAGTCAGCGATGCATGGCTTTGAGTTGATGATAGGCGCTCACCTGTAAGGAGGGAAATGCACACATTGATTCACAGATTTGGAGAAAAGAAGAATAAATTGAAGATGATTTTGATTTTCAAAAATCAACAGTTTAAAAAAGTTATGCTACAGATCCATTTGTGAGAAATCTACCATGTCAAAGGGTTTCATGTGGCCGCGTGTTTGCGCCGCATGGCCTTGTCTTGTGATATATGCAATCTGAGTCAGTACATTTGGCTTTATTTTTGTTATATTTGATTATCAAGGCACATGTGTGATTGCGTTTCATTTTTACCTTTTCACGCATCGTTTTAACGCACGTACGTCTTGATGATAAACCATAGCGCTATGCACAATCTACTGTGCTTCGTCACCCCATGCAGGACAGTTTCATGTGCAAATGTGTGTGTTTCATACAAGGGTGTCCCAGAATTATTTGAACCAGGAGAGGTGCATTTATTTAGCCATGTATACCATTGTTAATATTGGTCAAAGTGCATGATTCCAACATCTACACATTTATATTTCACTTCATGTAAATGTGAAAGATTGTCAAAATGTCATCACTACATTTTTTCGATTTATGGCTACAACTCCGAAAGTCTCGAAAATGCCAGACTTTTTTGCAGATTTTCTGCCCGATTCACCGGCCTCACCTTCTGGATTACTGTATGATCTGCGGAATATTACATCTGTGTTTGTTTCTTTCCTGCTCACAAATGTAGCATTCTTGTAGAGGCTACTGGATCTTTTGGCCCGATCACGACCCTTCCCTCGTGGCTGGAACTGATCCGGTGAATACTGAGGCAGAGTGGCTAGTCGGGCTTCTACGTCAATTTCCCCATAATCACTGAAATATTGAAGAAATATGAAGAAATATTGAAGAAATATGTAGCCCTCCTCGTAGGGCCACTAAAACCAGCCTATCCAGGGAAATACTATACTAATTTTATAGAATATAGAAACACTTAGTCAGCCATGAGACAGCAATCCATACAAAGATATCGTTTGGACTATTAGGCCATAAGGAAAAATAAACCTGTTCTAACGGTCTCGACAGACCCATTTTTGTATAAATTGGGGATACAATTTTCACGTGCAAATGAATACCAACCCATATTTCACAAATGTTGGGATTTTTTAGTTTGTCAAAACATGGCAACATTTTTACATAATCTTTGAATAAGTTCATCAGAATTGTGCCGGATACAGACCGGGATGATCCCCTACTCTTTACGAAAGAGTCTGTAACCTTTTACCGTGCTCAGGTATTGCTCTTTCGATGCACGGGACCACCATTTCTATGTGACGTCCGAACCATCTTTTTTTTAGGAAATTGTCACAATCACTTCGCTTCATTTACCTGGCGGGCCGACAAGGCGCACAATGTATCAGAACTTAGATTGTAAAATCCCCTAACAGCTTCCCAATCCTGCTTGGGTCGACGAGGCAATTGAGACTAATAACCTTGCCCAAGGATACAAACATGTTGGCCACGGCGGGGCTAGAACTCATAACCTCATGATTATGAATCTTGTGCTGTTCCACTGGACTACACAAGCACTCCTTAATTCATTATCATAGTCTACCTTCTATTTTTGGCAAAGACATTGGAAAAACTGAAAGGTAACAAACATCCCCGCGGGCACAAGCGGATTCTTACATCGAACCAACATCCAAAATGACGTATCTGCTGGGGTTGGGAGTAGTATACATTATAACTTGATTCGATGTGACCTTCAAAACATATAATTAGACACCAAAATCATATTTAAACAAATACCAAACGAATCGATTTTGATATAAATGTAAATTGGCAGCCATCTTGGATTTGCATGATTGTTGTTGCTGTTGGAAGCCTAGATTTTGCAGTTTGGTATAAACCAGCACACCTTTATGTTTTAAAGTAAGGGGGTCCAAGCGGGCACAGAGTTAAGTTAGTTTACATAACATGATGCAATATTAAATTTGTTCGACGTTTATTCGTTGTAATGCTCGCTGGGATATACTTACAAATCAGCAGGAAGCGACAGACCGCACCCACTCAGTGTACGCTTGCGAGATTTCCTCCTAGACGGGCGCTTCGGTTTCTCTGGCTCTGGCTCAAAAACTGTGTCCTCTCCATCACTGTAATAACTGGTACTGGTTTCCCCATGACGCCATGGTTTCTTGCAGTTGAAAGGTCGCTCCGGTCTCTGCAACGATTCTAACATGCCACCCATAACCATTTCGCGGTACAGCCTCCCTTTACAAGAACGAGATGATTTACGCCTCCCGCTAGGCAACTTTGTTTCCTCTTCACGATTATCGTCATTTCTTCCCCTCGGCAACTCCACATCTTTGTCGCCTTTTTCACCATCGTAAGAAGCACTTGTATTTGTATTGCCATCATCACCTTTTCTCGTCTGACGGTTCTCAAGTTTAATTTCACTAAGTTTGACTAATTTTCCGTCAGCATATTTGTCCTCAGAAACCCTGTTTGACTCGCCTTTCATCTTAATCTTACTCAAGTCCACTCTGGATTCATTGTTATTTCGCCGAGAGCTCTTTTTCTTTTTCTTCTCCCCGCGTCCACGTTTCTTATTTCGTTTATGACCCTTTTTGTCCTTCCTACATGCATGTTCTACTCCATCATGCTGAGGCGGCAAGTTGTTGTTCGTGGCATCTTCCACGGTGTACGGTGGTTCGGTTTTAATGCTAATGTCTGATTTTTGATTGGTCCATTTGGGGCACGTATCTGGCAAGACTGGCGTAGTTGGAGGAGTTGTAATTGTTGTGGGCGGTTTGTTGGAAGTAATTTTACGAGAAGATTCGATTATCTGTCGACTTGAACACATCTGGAAAATAAAAATATACAAAAATTTTGTATTTGTCATACTTTTTAAAATTTTGAACTTCATGATGATTCACTTGAATACTAAATGCTAAAAATCCTAAAAAACACATTTCTGTTTAATTGTAAAAAATAAAAGGTCAATTGCTTATTAATTCACAGAGAGCTGTCTGTCACAATCGAGAAATTTCCAAAATGCAATTAAGCAAATTTCGACTTTAACCCATGCACTAGATATATATTGTGGTGGCCCAGTGGCTTTCCTTGCGGGCGTTAGTCCCGTGGCAGGCGCATGCGCGATAGGCCTTTCCCGTCGGGCGGCTTTGTGGCACGGCCCCATTCGCCATTACGTTTCATGCAACGCACGCAAGAGGTCGGGTTTTGACGGGCTGGTGTTGGTTAAAAAATTGTTTTGCACGTTGTCGCTTAGGGGCGAGGAATTCGCACCTGCCCCGTCGATTGTGGTAAAATGTTATTATTCTTGGGGCCTTGTGCCGTGTTTGTATGTTATGAATTGAATATCGTGTGATAGCCATTATCAATAAAAGCGATCTCTTGCATTGCATGGTGATGTCTGCTAAAGATAAATCTTCTGCGTACTGCCTGTGGTTTCTAGAGTCAGGGGGTAATTGATGACCAAAGTAAATCAATAAATATAATCAATATTGGCCTCGTTCCAGATATAGAACAAACCAGGGTTCTAGCTATGGTGGGCGGCACTGGGCAGGGCCGCCCGGCGCTGACAATATCTGCCCAGCACTCTAAAAAAAGTTTTTTAAACAAATGTTAAAAAAATTCTTTTTTGGGGGGTTTATTTTTTAACAATTTGTGGATAAAATCATTAAACTGTCTCATAAAACAAGAAATTATGTGGCAGGAACCCTCAAAGTGCATTAAAAAACCCTAAAAAGACATTAAGGAGGCCTCTGGATTCCATGCCATGATCCACTGCACTTCGTTCGCTACACTTTCTCCGTTCGCCGTCAGTAAATTTACCTGGCACTAAAATGGTCCTGGCTAGAACCCTGGAATAAACTATTCCATTAAGCATCAGAGGAATCAAAATGGACCAATAATGAGGATACAGCAGACAAGAATGAATAGATGCTTTTGGTTTCTCTGCAGTCAGTCTGCATTTTAGTGCATTATAATGGACTTCAAAGTTGTAAGCAGCTTATCTGCAAAGAATCATGCATCCATGCATGAAATAGGAACTTCCTAAATTGTGTGCTATTTAAGTGTCTAAACACGCTATCTGATATATATACATATTGATTGTTTGTTTGTTTACACGGTCGGTCCGTACGGACACACGCTTGGGTACTGAAAGGACCAAGCTCAAGCAAAATGTAATTTCTTCTTAGGATTTTTATCCTTAAAGAAGATCAAATTGGAGAGAAAATCAATTGGGAGTTGGGACAGTGACACTAGAGACTAGTTAAAGTAGTTTAATCAGTTCCAAATGGGCGAAAAATATTCAGTTTTTATCTCTCCGCGCGCAAAAGTAGTCCAAGTGTACGTGCAAGATTATATGGGCACACCCCCACTATTTTGGTCGCACACATGCGTCACACATGATATGTTGTACAGTGCATTTGTTACCTACAAGTACATACGCGCCCACGTCCTTCCACCTGCTTGGAAAGCAGTGCAAGTCACTGAAGCATATTACCCACAATAAAGAAAGCATAAATAAATCAAATGAATAAATAAATGTATTCATTCACAGCTGTAAAGAGGCTTCACCAATTTGGAGCTGATCAGGGTGCAAGATATCCGCTATCGCATAGCGAAATGCGACACAGTTTTGAACAAATTTCCCAATTATGTCGCAGAAAAAAGCGATGCAAAATGATTCCCTACTTGATCTTTGATCACGTACCATCAAAGCCAAACCTACAAAGATTGAGTTTCATCTTCAAATAACTAAAAAAAGTATGATAAATCATCAAGTATCGGCAGCTTATATTTCATTTTCGTCAGAGTTAAAAAAAACATTGCTTTACGCGTACATGCGCATAACCCAATCAGTTGGTTTAAAATTTAAAAATGGCGGATGATCTGCGCAAGTATGAGATTGTTGTAATCATGACGTCACTTTTGATGCTAGTCTTGTTCCCATGCTGCCGAGTGTTACAATATAATAAGGAGCCAACAAAAATGACTTGGAATAAAACTAGTTGTCAGTCTTTCGGTGCACCACGGACACAAAAGGAATCATACAACAATATGAAATAATTGTGACTCGTGAGCGAAATAAAGCCTGTATTTCCTTGTGTTTTATTACTAAAATTTGTTAGTTCAAATTGTAAAATCTAGATTGTGTACAAGTATACTGTATTTTACTTACGGGACACGGGTTATACGTGCGTTACAGCTTGCCCGAAAATAAATATGCCCCAAGCGATTTATCGGAGCCTGGGGGCGTTATTACATATTGATAAAATGCTATGCAAAATTTGGCAATTGCTACACAAAATAAATATTTGCATAGCACTTGTTGCTACACAAAAAATGGTATATCTTGCACCCTGGAGCTGATCAAACTAAAGATATGAACTACCTATACAATATGATCTATGATGCATCTAACCATAAAACCTGATCAGATTTCAATTTCAAATCAATGCCTCCTCAATTGGAAGATAATAAACTTCAATTGAAATGGTATAGCTGTCAGACTTTATGAATCCACTTAAGGCCAAAATACATTAAGGCCAATAACAAAAAAGTTTGTCTCAAATGACCCGCGCGCATTCCCGAAACCGCCCGCGTTAGCTTTTTTTTTCTTGCTTTTTTTTCTTCTATTTTTTTCTTCTTTTTTTTTTCTCTCTTTTTTTTCTTGCTTTTTTTCTTTTTCAATTTTCTCAAAAAGATCTTGCAAAATCCAACTTTTTGACCCAACAAATAACGATCAGGTCTAAATTGAAAAAAAAAAAATTTGCAGACCGCATTAGATTTTCAGTCTCTCATGTCATTTGAGACAAACTTTTTTTTTTGCCTTACCTCTGCAAATTCAAATAATCTTGATGTATCTTCTGTTGGTGAATCTTGAGTGGGGTAAACGATGTTATCCTCATCACCAGGCGGTGAAGTATCACGCGATGGTGGCAAGGTTTTACTCATTGCTTGCTGTCCTGCTAACAGTAGAAGACTTAGACCACCCATTTCAGCTGGATCTATGGACAACAAATCAATATCGGTATCATCACTGCTTGCTTAGTGCATCAAGAGTCTAAAACTGGACGGATTGCAATGTCACGGCTGGATATGCGGTACAAGTGCCGTCTATTATAGGCCAAGGACAAGTCTATTTTGTTAAAGCAATGTTCAATTGGAGCAAAGGCATGATTGAACACAAGTGAGACATCAAAACTAATCCTTTTACAATGATTTATTATTTTTGATGTTGCAGTTGTGTTTAACCATGCCTAAGAAAAATGATGCTCCGTGGACAAGTCTGTTTTGCTGAAGTAATGTTCAATGGACCATATCTTCAAAACCACTCAACCAAAATAAATAATTTTTTCAGGGTAGATGCTCCATTACTTATTCTTTATAATAAAATAAAAAACACAGATATCAAATTACAGGAAGTGGAAAAATATCACTTTCATTTTGGGTAAACTTTTTATTGGGTCACCCTGTATAGTGTGGATACTATTAAAAGCTAATTACCCATTACTGATAGCACCACAATTTATAAACATTTTGTCCAATAACGGATACAAAACATTGTGTTTACAGTAGTGTTACCTGCAAGCTTTCCAAGTGTTATACCCATGTGGGTTTTACAGTTTCCCAGTGTTTTCTTCTGACCGGTACGGTGCGCATCATCAGGGCCACCTTCTGATGGTGGTGTAAGGGGTAGCTTGGTTCGAGTGGTCACTGTGGGACTGGATGGTTTCAAGTTTTGTTTGCTAGAGCCGCACCACTTGTAACCTGGATGAGCCTTCATGAAAGCAGCTTTACACTGGTGGGAAGCAAAATAAACAAGAAATTAAATTAACACATTTGATATTTTAGACATTAATAAAAAGGCGGAAAGCCCAACTGTACGTATACCAGTTGTATAAAATATGCAATGACAATATCCAAAAGTATACAGCATGTATTTATGTCTATTATTAAAACTATTTGCCAGCAAAGTGCTTGCATAATTCCCTAGCCTTTTTTGCAATTATCCCTGTAAGGCGTCGAAAAAAATAAACTGTTTTACGGGCCTGATAGTGATGACTGATCCTTTTTTGTTGTTGATTTTTTTTTAATACAAAATTTCGGATTTTTTATTAAATTATGAACATTTGTGAAATTTAAGAAAAATTAAAAAAAAGTTGATAATTTTTGAAAATTTCAGAAATTGTCGAAAATTTCCATGAAAAGAATGATAGCACATGCCATAGTTTTACATTGTATGTGACTATTGCAGGGTCAGGACTCAAAACCATGAACCAGATTGACATGCAGTGATGTGACAATCAGTTTATACATGGTCGCTGTTCTGTCAAAACCTCGTATCTCCATCCGGCCCTTCAGTATGTACAGAGAATTGATGACTAAATACTTCCTATGTACAACCTTTTGGCAGTCTTGTTTAAACATGTTCGAGGGCCAAAAACACATCTATAATAACCTCGTCGTAAGTGCTCTTGCGCCTGAACTTGAATAAAGCAACACTTTCTATGCATAACCGTTGGGCAGTTTAATTTTATACATGCTAAAGGGGCGGACAAATATAAGGTTTTGACAGAGCAGCGACGATATCACTTTGCAGGTTGGTGTATTGATCCTTGCTATAGATTTATCAAGAGCTCTCCGGGCTGCATTGTAATTACCTCTCTCGCGAGCTGAAGATATTTGTTCTTTTCGTCACCATCCAATACAGACCACATGTCTGCAAGCATCTTGGTGCAACTCCGATTGTCCAACCACGGGTGCTGACTCTTCACCACACGTCGATGCCGTTTACAGAATAGAAGGAAAGCATTCATTGGTCGTCTCAATGGTTGCGGTTCATCTGTAGTAGTACCACCCTCGTTTCTGTGACACAAATCTTCCACTTTTGTGGAGGGATGTGTCGGTGGTTCCATTTTAGTTGATGGAGGGGTATCCCTTCTCTCACAACATGAAGTCATCCATTGTTGCTTAAGTCTCTGTAGTCACGTCCTATGTATGAACAATAAATAAAATACATTTTTGGAGTCATTTATATTTAGTAGTTTAAAGTACCTAAATTACAATGATAACGATGAAGAAAACCCTCGGAAAATCATGAAGCAAAATACTGCCGCTTGGATTTGAACTGGGGACGTCTAGCATAATATGCCAATAGCTAATTATAACCGCTCGGCCATGAAGGCTCTACAGAAATATGGGTCATAATTCAGTGTACATGTAACTAAGCGAGTTCAGTGTATCTAATAATTCAGTGTACAGTGTATCTAATCATAATTCAGTGTATCTTGCTTCAATGATTATCCAATTAACACTAACAGTGGTTCATGACATCGTCCTATACACGGCTCTTTTATTTATAATGACATTCTGAAAAGCATTTGACACAGTGTGGAGGAGCTTAAAAAGTACACCCAATTGTACACGCTGTCCAAAACTACATGTTCATAAGTTGTAGTGCTGCTAGGTTTATAACCTGTTCAATAACCTGTTCCTGCATAAATAACATTTTCCTTGACTCTTTTTAAAACTCATCTTGTTTCTTCCCAACTTGATTTCATACAGCCAGCATGTATTGTATTGTATGCTATTTTAGTCCGACCAAAGCATTTCACTTGAGACTGGTTCCATCAGAACCCAAGTGTGTTGAAATCTGAGATATATATATAATACCATTGAAAAAGCGCATTTTAAGCTTTGAAATCATGTTGCTGACGGGAATCTGCTGCACAATTTTCGAAATAAAATCTTTCCCTCTAATAGAGGGGGGGGGGGGGGGGGGGGGGGCTAAAAATGAAATAAAAAAGCAGACTTTTTTTGTTACATTATGCAGTTGCACCACAAGTAATTCATGTAATTGTAGCCATTGTTCAAATCACAATGCTAAGTCTCAAGTTCAGATACAGTTAAATGATTATCACCAACAGCCTAATGCAGAGGAAATGCAACAATCAGTTACGAACCTGAATAGATGGAAGATTATGTACATTTTCAGTGTGTCTATCCATTTAGGCTATCTAAGGGGGCAAGGGGCCTTGCCTTTTTACAAATAGAGGAAAGTTTGAGATAGCATGGGAAAAGCTCGCTCCTTTTTCCAATTGTTAAAAGGAGAGAAAAAAGATTGTTGATTAACACACCACTGATAAGAGCCAGATTCTTAGGCTAATGAAATATGATTCCCAGTTTCCCGTTTCATATTTTTAAATGAGTGGGTAGGTGTCTATTTCATTATTCATTATTCATTATTTCACTCAATTTCATTATTGCAGCTGAAAGGGGTGTTAACTACTAACTATCTATTGATTTGTATATATTACACCTTAATTAACACTTTAACACTTTGAAAAACAATTAAGGAAGCATTTTGTATGTGTTATTGAAAATGTCAACAAATCTGTCTGAAATATTGCAACGTCAATTACATCTGAAATCCGAGTAGGTAATGCAAACAATTTCATTATTAACCATATATACCATGACACCACTGCCATAAAAATCCCTTAAAATCAACAGGAAGATATGCCTGGTATTTTGAGCCACTAAAAGTTTTGATTTTTATTCAAGTTTGTCAGAAAATGTAATTTTGCACAAAATAATGAAAGTTTTGGTAAAACTGAAAAGTTGGGTCGGTGGGGAAACTTATGAGATGTGCAATTAACTCAATCAGATGTTCGTATTTTTCCAAAGCTTTCCTCGTGCTTTCCTCTATTTGTAAAAAGGCAAGGGCCCTAAGAAATTTGATGAAAAGAGGTTATTGATCATTTGAAAGGGTATATCTCCCTAGTTAGTAATAATAATATAATCGTGTCTTTTGTTCCCACATGTTGGTGGGTGTGCATGGATGAATTATGAACATTCCCGCTTATACTCTTGAGTGCTCAATAACTTCTATTTATCAAACAACATGCCTATAATGGATGCTGAATACACAATCTGCCATGTGATTTCATAATATCGGACTCTTCCAAGAGATGGTTTAGGTTGACCGCTGACAGCACGTTCCCCTATCATCCTACGTAATACTCTTGCACATTGAACCAGAGGGGGATCGCCCCACCCAATATTGACGTTGTGTCGGTTGAGTTTGGCACTGTCGGTTCATTTGACAAAAGTAATCATGGAATTATGATGGTAAAGAGTACACAGATGAAATTTTTTCGTGTGCTACGCGCGCATGTGTCCCAAAAATGCAATATTCTTTCATACAAGCTTTTTTAGAGCCAAAATTAGCTCAATCGTGCCAAAAATAAGTGGGAGCTACGCACGTATTACTTCACTCAGAACGCTCTTGTCGGTTTACTTTCATTTCTTGCCCCCCCCCAATATCAATAACCTAGTTCATGAGTTACGCCACTACTCTTGCAAATTGATCTCAGTATAATACACCTATCAGTTGTAAGACGCACTATACGACCCCCGGGAGTGGTGCGTCACTTTACCGAGGTGCGTCAACTTCTCATGTACCATGACGCAGCCTGTGTCAAAAAAACGACGGACCATTGCCATCCAAATACGCACCCTCAGTCAACTATCAGCCCATTCGCACCCATGTAAAGTGACGGACCTTTACGCACCCTCCGTCATTTTTTTGACGGACCAAAGGCTGCCACTGACGTACCCTCCATCAAGAATTATTGGTAAACGACGCACCCACTACGCACCTCTCCCGGGGGTCGTATAGTGTGTCTTACAACTGATAGGTGTATAAGGTCTGCACCATTTTAACATAATTATCACATTAATATTGGGTTCAATATATTAATAGCGAAAAGGCAAAAATAGGGGGTTTGATGGAACCCCTCTGGCTACGGGCCTGTGATCGTCTGACAAAAATTGACAAAAACTGAATGACACAAGGTTGCAGCCCACGACGAGTGCATCATTTTATGCCCAAAAATAGATAATTGAATTCTAACCCAATGTACTGAGTGAGTGATACTCATTTGTAATTGAACTCCACACAAGTAAGTAGCTTTTATACATTGATCATAAAGCTGCTACTGGACTTCATAACAATCAATAAAGCGTTTACAAAAATAACATACATAACATAGGCCTAGCCTACATTTAAAAAAAAACAATATTATATATATTGTAATGTAAATGGCAATGCATTCCCTCAGTCATACTGTCATTTAATATCATGATTATAATTAATATCATATCAATATGTCCCTATAATAATATGATCATCCCGGCCTAAATGTTTTATTTTTATTCTGCCAATAAAAAATATGAATATTTTAAGATGTTCAATCATAGTTCATGGAGTTACTTATAATGGTCTGATATGTCCATGGTTCAATCTGAGACATGTATATTAGTCTCAGGTTTAATCAAGGTACTTCTGAAAGATAGTGTTTTTATAATATTAAAATAGTAGCTCAATGGCCAATGGGTCATAAAGTGCATGCACCAACACCATACGACATACGTACAGTAATCATCATAGACTCACGTACACAGCACATACGGACCGGGCCGATCAGTTTTCCAAACTGGTATGTCACTGATAATTGTCACTTAAAACTACTTTAACATTTAAAATCTTCAGGTTATCCCAATGCAACCCTGCGTAATATATAAGATTACACAGTGATAAACACAATCGGGTCCAGTTTTCTCTTACAAATCTATGAAAAATCCTGATGTTTCAGTACCTGCTGGAGTCCAAATCTCGGCTAAGTTGCCAGATGATTATTCCATTGTGACACTTGCCACATAAATAAGAAATCCCTAAAAATCTTGTCATTGGTTATAAAAGATTCTGCAATATTCTGTGTACGCTCTAGAAGTGGTGGTGTGATTTGTGACCGGGATTGGGAGCAAAAAATGGGGAGTTGGTGGGGTGGGGGTGGGGGGGGGGGGGGGGGGGGGGGGGGGGAAGAAAAAAATGCGCCGGAGCGCGCGAAAACATTGGCTTATTATTGTAAAGATTGCCTGTAAATAGCATTGCTCTAAGGGAGTGTTCAGAAATACTTTGGTTGGGGGGGGGGGGGGAGGTTGGCCAAAACGGGGGGGGGGGGGTCTAAAAAGTTTCAAGTTGAAAAAAAGGGGGGGGGGACCAAAAAGTGTTGGGTACTCAAGAGGGGGGGGGGGGGGCGGTCAAAAAAGTTTGGCCACTAAGATCGTTCCAAAAGTAGGTGGAAAGGTCGAAAAAAATTGCGCGTTTCGCTCAGATTCATTGACTCACAAAAGTCTTGTCAGTTCATTCTCATTTCTCGCCCTCCCCCCAATATGAATAACCTAGCTACGCCCCTGTTGGCCAATTCAATAGATTTAAACAAAACTTAAATCCACGTTTCTTTTATGTGTAGGCAGACATTGAAAATAGAACAGTATACAATTGGTTTGATCAGTCTGTGATATTTTTATTATCAATCAACACCAGATAAATCAAATATGAACTCTTTGTAACACGAATATAAAACTAAAATGTGTCTAGGGAAAATGAATCTGAGGGGGGGGGGGGTAAAAAAGTGTTTCACCTTGTAAAGGGGGGTCAAAAAAGTGTTTACTATTTGTAAAGGGGGGTCAAATAAGTTCAGACACACAAAAATGCAAGTTGGCCAACCCCACCCCCCCCCCCCCCCACCAAAGTATTTCTGAACACTCCCTAATGTCTAAATTATACATTTCAGACTAATTTTATTTTGAACTTAGTAATTTTGACATTAAAAGGCAACATTGTTCGACAAAATGGGGTGGGGCTTGAGCTGACAGGGGGTGGGGAGGGAGGTCGTGATATGGATATGGGTCTACTCTAGATGATAATTGTCCGGGAAGTTCTTTTTAAAAATGTCACTCTTGGCGATAGGCCCTATATCGTTATAGCTGGAGAAGGATGAAGACATTTAGGACCCATACTAACTTGTTATGTAATAAATGTAATGTACGAAGCCCGGGAAGGGACATGGAAAAATATAATTTTATTATAGGCCTAATTCCTTCCCTCTAATCTAATCAAATAACCATGATTCGTTCCATCAAATTACTGATTCGATTAAATTACTAGTCGGCGTCCCTCAAATTCATTTACTAATTCCTTCCCTCGAATTACAGGCTCAACTGACTAATTCGTTCCCTCATTACTAATTCGTTCCCGTAAATTATTCTACCCTCAAAGTACTAATTCGTTCCGTCAATAATGATTACAATTCGTTCTCTCAAATTACTAATTCGTTCCCTCACTATTACTAATTCCGTTCCCTAAAATTACTAATTCATTACCTCAAATTACTAATTCGTTCCCTCAGAATTTACAATTCGTTTTCTCAAATTCGTTCCTTCAAATTACAAATTCGTTCCCTTAAATTACAAATTCGTTCCCTCAAACTACAAATTCGTTCCCTCAAATTACAATTTGAACGTATAAACTATATCAATTCCACTAGTTTGCCAAATGAAATGTTTGCTGGTAACCGACACTATCTAGGAAAATGTAGAAGGTTCACAGTCCATTACATAGCAGTAAAGTACGAGATTGTATGTTTATCGAGTATGTCTCCCTCTTAAGACATGAAATTGCCAATTATGAATACCATCTATTGGGTTAATATTGAAGCTCATGTAAATATTAAATCCAAATACGAAATGTTTAATCGTCAAAATAACACACTAAGTTCCAATAAACCATATTTTCCTTCGATTCTGAGTATACTCGTTGCATTGTTGATCATATATTTTGATTGATAACAGTAAATGCAATCAAATAATGATAAAAGGCATTTCAAAGCCAGCTAAATTTATCTGTTAGGTTTTTTAATTATTATGCTAAATAATGAAAATGTATTACGTGGAAAATGGAACACGTGCAGCCCTTTTATTTAGGGACACCCGGTCGTAAGGTAGCCCTCCTCGTAGGGCCACTATCACTATCCAGGGAAATACTATACTAAGATAGAATATAGAAACACTGAGTCAGCCATCCTAGCCGAGTCAAAAGATA
Organism: Ophiura sarsii; assembly: GCA_035610835.1. Lineage (NCBI taxonomy): Eukaryota > Metazoa > Echinodermata > Ophiuroidea > Amphilepidida > Ophiuridae > Ophiura > Ophiura sarsii. The sequence continues at coordinate 58,072,815 of CM069449.1, forward strand.
CTCCACGAGTTCGGTTCTCGGGCTTGTCGGTTCTCGGATGGGGAGCATTTTTTCTAGTATTAGTATAGATAGAGTAGTCCTAAAGGTAGGACTAGTCGTAAGGCTTTTGGTATCCCATTTTGGTCTCCTGATGGCGACGTCTAGTAACAATCACTAAAGACTAGTTCCACAAATTCAATCAATGTGGCAACTGTTATTTGGCTTTCCATTGCTTGACTTTTCTCGCGTTTATCCGTTCCCCATCCGTCCGTATTGCTCAGCTGCACTGAACAACATTCATTTGTGTAAATGTACGTTAACGTTATATAGAAAAAACGTAGGTGGCACCATATGAACAGCTGACGTCTTAAAAAATATTTTGATCGTATCGTCGTGCTGGATATCCTTTGAAAATAAAATTTAGGTACATTAATCCTGATTATAAAAGCGTAAAAAAGCTGGGCGTAAAAATGATAATTTCCTTCTTTTTTTCCTTCCCTTTTCTTCTTTATTTTCGAAGCGCATAATATTCGGTAAATTTCCGGCCCCCGATACGCAACATGTAGGCTACTTCCGATTGTAGGCTCTACGGTATGATGAAATCCGACTAGGTATTCGGATATCCAGGCAATCCACAATGCTTTGCAAGTCAGCCTCGTTGTACGCGGGAAATTTGAATCAAGATCAATGACAGACGAAGACGGACTTAAAATACAAAAGGACAGTGGCGTAACTAGACTTTTTCATTTGGGGGGAAAGAAGGGGCAGTGACTTGAAATGGGGGCTCCTAAGACAATCCAAGTGCCGCGTTGCGCGGACAGGGGTGTCTGAGGGGGATGTGTCCCAGTGGCGTAGCCAGGTTATTCATATGGGGGTGGCGAAGAATGTAAATGAACCGACAATATTGTTTGAGTCAAGATATGCGCGCGTAAGCGCGCGAACATTTTCGACTTTACAGCTATTTTTTGCACGATTGAGCTACATTTTGGCTCTAATCAAGCTTACCAAAGAATATTTCATTTTGGGAAGACGAAAATTTTTCATATGTGTAGCCTACTTTTGACCATCATAATTCCATGATTCCTTTTGTCAAATGAACCGACAGTGCCAATCTCAACCGACACGACGTCATTATTGGGGGGGGGGGGGGGGGGGATTTGGTGTGTACTATTTTTGTAAATTTCATTTACAGCTTTACTTGATTTCATTTGGGGGGGGGGGGGGGAGCGGGGGGGGGGGCAAGGGTTCCAAGTTGCACTCTTTTAATCATATTTTCTCTCATTTATCTCTGTCGAGAAGTTAAAATACATGGTTGTAAAGTAGAAGATTTCTGCTTTCAATCATATGTAAATTTTATATATAACAGAGAATAATTTCACCTATTTTCTCATGTGAGACAAAATTGGTTCAAGATATTTCATGTTCATCATTGATTCTGCACAATGACTCAACTCTGATTGGTTTATTCTTCATCTCTAAAACCTCTGACCTTCCTTTCGACCAATCATTATGACTTTTACAGACATGAGAATAGAGTCTCTGTTCTATAATCAGAACTTAAACTAAGTTTATCGGCAATCGGGTCGCAAAGTTACAACATTTAGGGATCGTGTTGGAAGTGTGTATTTGCCGAAAATATCATTGATGCACTGTAAAACGAACCAAACTAGCACTATTCACTTTGAGATCCTCCTAGTTACGGTAGATTTTTTTAAAAATACAAATAATATACTAACAAAAAGCATAACAATATCAGCTTCATTTTACAACAACAACGAACATTATAGGATATTTGATCGCATGAGCTATGATTTTTAGACCTCGAAATCTGATGAGTTTAGGGGCAAAAACTGTGAAAGGCAGCGCACGGTTGATTTTTCTCTTAAAGGTATATTATGTGATCTCCTGGGAACGCCCTCAACATCGAGAAAAAAATAGAAAGCAGATTTTCTTGCAGATTTACATTTCTGATCAAAAATCGTACATACATTCCAAGTTACAGGGCGATACGATTCTTAATTACTTCAAAATCACTAAAAAGTGTAGGCCTAAGTGTAGCAAAGTAAAATGTGATATCTAGAATTTTTCGATGGGTATCCACCAATACGAATTGGCAAATTTAGACACATCGTGACTAGCGTCATCTGGGAGATCTGGCCTATACTAATCAAAATGAGAAAGTGCGCCATCATTAGGTCAGTCCGGAGCCAGCTGGCAAATAGCTTGGGAGATCAGGGAGATGGTTGCCCGATGGTTGAGAAAAAATTACACAACTTGTTTAAAATGTTGCACAACCTTGTGTATTTTTTTAAACAATAGTTGCTAGGTTCATATATTAAACAATGTTGTGTAATTTTCTTACACATCCGATTTAGCTAGATAGGCCTTACAGTGTATGCCCCCATACCCCCCGGATGGGACAAATAGAGGAACAAAACTATAGAGGGGTTTGGATATATCCGGATAGCTTCAAGTGTTAATCGGAGATCCGAACTTTCTTTCCTCCCGAAGCGTTGGAAATCCAGACTTTTCCCTCACGCCGAGCATTGGAAAGTTCCCTTCGAAGCGATTTCCATAGAATCTGCATCCTAAATGTACATGTATTTACAGCCCTAGACAAGGGCGGCGGAACCGGGGGGGCCAGGGGGGCACGTGCCCCCCCATCCGTGAAAGTGGTGGGACACCATGTGCACTGTGCCCCCCTAGAATTTTGTGGCTGAACTCCTTTAATCGAGCTCCACAACATTTGTTACCCCAAAATAATTGAGAAGATTGACTTTTAGTGTCAAAAATACATGAAATTCTCTTAAACTGCAGGCAATTTTGCATTAAAACCCAAAAAAATTCGCGCGCTTCGCGCGCATTTGTCAAACAAACGTTTCCTTGCCAATTTTTTCCCCACGAAACACCCTTTGGCCCCATTTATTTTTATGCTGGTGGTGCTGCCACTGATTGACAGTATTAATGTCCTTCTTAGGTTGTAGCTGAGACGACTTCGTTTCAGTCCATAGTAGTTTTTTCCATCCAAAAGTATGAGAGTCGCATTTTCAACAAGAATCACTTAGCATGGTTGTAGTGATAGTCTTGTGAACATGACTTCAAAGCGCATCTAAGTTATTGAGAAGATTGTTAACGGTAGCCTATATTTTCGCAAATAATACATTCGGTGTTGAAATTAAAATTGAGTTGCGCATCGCTCCTAAAGTACAAATGTTTATTATTAATTAATTAATGTTAGTGATAAACATTTTATGCCATTTTCCGTTTCAAAATGGACCGCAAATGGCCTCATAATGCATCTAAAATTCCAAATTTAGCTCCACGGAACCCACGCTGTAAGAAGCTCCGCTCCGCTTTCCAGGATCATAATCATTATACAAATGTTCAATTACTTCATTATTCATTATTGAAAAAATTCAGCAATTAAATTGCCATTTTTCTTACAAAATAGACAAGAAATAGCCTTGATGCAGCGGAAATTCAAAACTTTCCGGGGCCCGGTAATCATAATATGTTCATTTTCATTAATACTACTGATCACTTTTTGGAAATCTTGTCATTGGGTTGCGGATTTTTTTTAATTTTAAATTATTGCTGTATAAAGTACAATTTCGTGGGCCTTTACAATGTCATGAATGTGTTAATTATATCAAAATACGCCATGAAATGGCCCCTGAGCGCATATCAAAACCCAAAATTTCCCGGGGCCCTTAAGCGGGCCCCGGTCCCCACGCCACAAGGCGCTCCACTCGCTCCGCTCGTTTCGCTTGCATGATCGTATTTTTCGTGCCCCCCCATTTTCAAATACGCTCCGCCGCGCCTGGCCCTAGACTAAGAGGGGTTCGGAAATTCAGATTTATTTTAGATCAATTTAAACCGGAAATCGAGATTTTTTTGAAAGTTGCTCTTGGAAAACCGGTTATTTTCCGAATTGAAAAAGTACCAGGCTCTATTAATATAGGGGTGTGCACCTATTTTCTGGAATAGTCCATTTCTGATTTCATTCTCGAATAAGGCAGCCTGAACACTTTCCACGAGGCTATACACTGTTAAAACACTGTTTACAAATTTGTTGTTTAAAACAATTTTGCCAACATTGTTTAAATTTTAAACAACATTGGTTAAAATTTATCCAATAGTTGTTTAAAATTTAACCAACATTGTGCAAAAATATTTTAAACAACTGTTGTGCGATTCACCGGTTAACTAACAGTTGTTTAAAAGAACACGTTTTAAACAACGTTGATTAATTTCTAAACAAGTCGTTTAAAATATGTTCTTTTAAACAACTGTTAGTTAACCGGTGAATCGCACAACAGTTTTTAAAAATATTTCTGCACAATGTTGGTTGATTGTTAAACAATTATTGGTAAAATTTATGAAAATCAAAGTGTATTTAACCAATGTTGTGTACAATATAAACAATGTTGGGTGAATTGTTTTAAACAACAAAGTTTTAAACAGTGTTTTAACAGTGTATAGTTCTACCATATAGGACTATACAAAACAGATTTTTCAGAAACCTTTCCAAATGTCAAAGTCTATATCAAGGATTACTGTTTGTACTTATTTTAATTCTAATGCATTCTGATGGTGATTCCAAATAATGGTGATGAAATTTAATAATTTTGACATTTTTGAAACATTTTGTGATATTTTGGAACTGTCGTCTCCAGTGTAAAGCGTTACAGGTTTACAGATTTATTTATTTCGCATATACAATATCAATACAAAGTCAGAACAAAACATATACAAAACAATAGCATATGCAAGGCGTCGTTTAAAAAAAACTCACGAAGAGCTTACACGCTTAAACATATTTTACTGTCAAATCGTTATTTCAGGTCATTGACATTGACTCAATAAGTGTGTTAGTTCCGTTTGCCTAACTTTTCTATCATTGGTATTTTTTCAAAGTTAAGCTGCATATTTCGTCCCTCTGACATGTTTACATTTGCTATCAACACAGGGGGTGAGATAAACCGTGCATTTGGGTTTAGTAAATTTGTTGTTTTACTTGTAGAACGTAACGAGTTCTACACGGACATAATATACTTCAATGCCTTGACTCTGATTTAACCCAAGCCCTTGCAAGACGCTAAAAATGCGCTTCCACGGCTCAAATCATATGTTTGGCCCTGCTTATTTTCTTTTACTAGCTAAAATATTGTAGTGTTCAATTCGAGTCTATATAGCAAGCGTAGCGTCTCACGGCCCGCTTGGAAGACCTTTTGGAACAGACATTATACGGTATGAAAGATAAACAGTAAACATTTTGTAAATGCTTTAAACCTGTAGCTGTAAATGCACTTTTGTCAATTGTAAATGCACTTTTGTCAATTCCTTCCCCCTTTCCTCTTTCCCCCTTTTTCCTTTCTCTTGCCCTCTCTTCCCCTCAGCACAGCACCCGTAAAAGGGCAGTGACTTTGCCTAACTTTATAGTGGTGGCAAATTGTCCACAAGTACCGTGCTAGATTATAACCATGATAACGAACAACGTCATTTTCAAGTTGATCCTATTTTCTTGGAATTGAAATGAACCGAAAACAGAACCAATCCACCGGAACAAGGAACAAAGAGGTACGGTTTGTATTGTATGCACGGACAGTGCAACAGGTCATTTCTATAGCAATAACACTTCGACTTTGCTTGTTTTAGACGTGAATTGTCTCTTTCACCTAACTTTTTGTCCTAATGAACCAGGAAAATATTTACAAAAACAACTTGCTGTATTTGTATATGATTCTATAGATAAACATTTACGTGGTCATATTTTAAAACCAGAGACTTAAAACGATATAGCTATATACAATGATAACAGTGTTTTTTTCTTCCTTCGTTGAACAAATAAATACTATTAATTTCTCACGATTCCCAAACGTTGTCATAATATTGCGTTTCATTGGTAAAACTCCTCGTAAAATATTTGCATGTTATAGTTGTACGCTCTTAGTCTTAGAAAACTTAAAAAAGGTTCTGTATTATAGGGGAGAGTGGGGAGTGTTCGCCCTATTTTCATTTGAAGAGTTCTAGAGACACCAATTTTAAAGATTGAATGGACCTATTGATATTATGCGAAAGATTGATATCTTGGCTACATACGACCATGATCTCAGAACTATAGGCCTTAATGTAAAAGCAGGAGTAAAATAATGATAAAGATAGGTGTCTCAAAAAGGCGAACTTGCCGGACGCCGCGGTAGGTTCGCCCATAGGTTGGGGCAAGTTCGCCCTAGGCTCAGAATTAGGCTACACAAAGTATAATATCCAATACATATCGATTCGTTATTCTTCGTTATTTTATTCCAAAATAACATTTAGGGGTCCAAAATATAGGGATGGGTGCACTTTTGAGGAACATACTCGTTCAGAATTTGAAAAATAATAATAAAAAATACCACATTTTGAAATATTCTCCTCTAATATTAGTGTTAACTCAATTTCTAATGAACAGTTTTTATAACTACAATCATCCTGTAAGAGGAAAATTTCGAAATTATGCAAAATCATAACTATATAAATCCCCATTGGCGAACCTGCCCCACCATCATAGGGCGTATGTGCCCCACACTATAGCGCAATAAGTGCATACCTATACCACGGATGTCCCACAAACATGATGGATTGATTGTTAACTGCATCAAATCCATAATGAATCCCATACCTACCTAATGATAATTTACATTAAAACCTTCTCTACGAATATCTTTGGAAACAAATCAATATGAAAAATGGAAGAAAATTTACTTTCTTTGTGAGGCAAAACTGGTTTTTGGATGACACTGGGAGTCCATTGTGTTAGCTTTTTTTGGTATTCTAGGCTTAGAAAATGAATGGAAAGTTTTTAAAAGTTTGTTTAAATGAATTTAGGATACTTCTAAGACATTATTATTTAAAAGGAAAACATTTCTAACAATATTATTTCAGTGATTTCAGATTTTCGCATTGAATTAATTTAGAGTCAAATTAGTACGAAGGCAACTTCGAATTGACCCCAAATTATCTAGGTTGAGGGCGATAAACCAGGGATAAACATTTATTATTATTTTGCGATATTTTGCGAAAACGATCGTGATTATCACGTGATACGTATCGTTGAAAAATAATTTACACTGTTTTAACGAAATGCACAATGGGATTGTGTTACCAGCCTAAAAGCATAGAGGTCGCAAATTTGCTTACAATTGTATATTAGCCTAGCTATAACAAGCTAAAAGTGACATCTCTGAATAAACAAAGTGTGCAAAGGAAAAATTGTTGGGCACACTGGTAAAATTGTTTTACAACAAGTTTTGCTATCATTATCAAACTGAACTCAAGTTAAATCATTTATTTATCGAGCAATAATATAATTGTTTACGCATTTTAATTGTTTAGATACAAAGTTAAATAAATCAAGAGTTAAATGATAGATAAATAAAGAAAAAGAAAAATATAAACGCATGGGTGGCCTTTATAATTTATAAAAATTGACATAACAATGATGTTACATTAATCCACCATCAAGTTTAAAAAATAGAAAAATAAAAGGAAAACAAGGATTATACGGGAATCGAACCCGTGATTGCCGATTACCAACCATACGGCCAACATAGATCGACATATCCATTTATTTATAACGAACGGATTTTTATTGTGCCATTTTTGCCAAATTTGTGTGTTTCTCGCACAAAATGTGTTTGTAATGTTATTATACTCCTTATTTTTGAAAGAACGGTAAAAAACGTTGACATTTTCGTACACAAAAACGACGTCATTTATACGGTCCACAATCATTGGTAGCGGTATGGTGTAGAAGTCCCAAGTATGCAAATGAGCTCACTGAATACAATGTCATGCTCTACCACACATCTACCCAGTACTCAACAACGGAATAAATCTCATTATCCTCATTTGCATACTTGGGACTTATACACCATACCCTTACCCAATCATTGCTCGACTGAGCCATACGATGTGTCGTGACGGATGACTTAACGCGTTGCATTATTCATGTTACAATCTGTTATACACAGCGAACATGCACCGGGGTCATGGGTCAATGCGCTGCGCAATTCTACATTCCCGGCAGACATTCTGTTCAAAGGCACAAAAAGTGGACTTGTTTAAAGCATTTTTTTGCAATTCTGAGGTGTGCAGTTCGATTTTCTTTCTCGAATTGGTTAGAAAACCATCCATTTTAGAACATCTGAAATTTAAACTGCACATCTGGGAAAGTATGATGCCGATGGCATATATTTTGCACGTAAATCCAATACAAGAGTTCTGAAAATCGACAGAAATATGACGTCATAACCATTGCTTCGGGACAAAATGGCGTGGTACCACCCCCCCCCCCCCCCCCCCCCCACCTACATGCTTATCAAATAATAAATATAGCGCCATCTGTTTGGCTGATGCATTTCATGCAATATTGAGAGGTTGAGAGGTTTTATATTATGGAATTTGTTCTTTTGGCTTTACATCACACCCCAGAGAATTAGCTTTCATTTGCTTCAAAAATGAACAAAATCGGATATTCCTCTGCAAAGTTATGATACATTTTGCGCGTCCAAGTCCGTCACGAAGTCGAAAATTTCGTTTATTAACGCATGTATTTAATTCTTATGTATTCTATTGTTTTAAATCCAATTTAGTTAATTTGATACAAAAAATGACGATTAATTACCTTTATTGAGTATTAAAGGTAGATGTTCCGATTGCTGGCCCGATTTTCAACTTGATGTTTTCTATTTTACATGAAAGGTCATCCTTAAAATTGTCGCATTCCAAAGTTTGAGTTGCATAACTCCAACGGTTCTATTTTAGAACCACAAGGTCACAGAATATTTGCTCATTGCGTAGTACACACACTGGTTGGTGGTTAACTACCTTTGGCAGTAATTCACCACATTTTAGCCTATAATTTCTAAATGGTGGCCCCTAAGATTTTACAGACATAATGAGAAAAATATGGGGATTCATCGGATATCAAAATATCTTGATGTGAAAAAAAAAATCATAGCCCCAAAAAAGTGATCGGAACATACACCTTTAATTATTCGTATTTACTAATGATCCGACTTTTAACTGACGATATCTCCGTAACTAATTTCGACCATTGTGCGACCGTTCGCGCAGGATATCTGGAAAACTAAAGGGGCTAGGATCTTCCAATTTGGCCAGAATACTGTTAATAAGATAAGCTTTAAAATGAAGTAGAATGGAGACTCTAACCCTATGATTTCGACACCATAACCAAGCATGCCAAGTGTCCTATACTTTTGGTTGCTAGTAGTGTAGCACCTTTTTACACTGCGGGTTATCATAGTTATAGGACAAGAGTGTACATTTTGTAAGTCCTGATTTTCTGTATCAGCCCAAGCCCAATATACACCCAACCAAATATGTAAGGTCCCCCCTAGCATAGACTGATTTAAGGATTTAAATATTAGGCACATTTTGATACCAAATTTGTTGGCCTTGAGACAATGCAACGATAAGAAATTGTGCCATTTATCAATGTTTATACAGAAAAAAAAGTAGCACTAAATCTCACTGGCTATGGCAGGTTTTGTCCATAAAATTGATCTTTCTTTGTGTGTTATGTGTCATTTATGCTACCGTGTCTTGGTGCACACGATTATAATCTGCTTATTGATTATTAACCAGCCATAGCCATCAGGTCAGAAGTCACAAACTGGTCCAAAAAAATGTTTCACTTCTAATAATGTTGAGAAATGCACCAATTCTGATTAAACGGGACATAACTTAAGTTTTACATACTTAATGACCCACAAACTATATATTGTTGGAAAGCTTATGATTCAAGGTTTTTCATTTTTGCAAAAAACAATCGAATTATACAGGGTGTGTAACATTTTTACAGGGTGGAACATAAAAAAGTTGATCGTTTTTGCTCCTCACAAAATATTTTGATAGTTTGTACAATTAGGGTTTAGCTGAAGATAGTCACCAAAATCAGAACAACCGCAGAAGGTGCTACCAAATTTGCTAAGAATCACCTGCCCAAAATGTACACAGGAAAAGTACAGGGTGTCTAAAATTATGATGAAATAATGCATAAAATGAAGGTTTGTATATAATATTCTATGAAATTTAGTTAGCATGGACTATTTAATTTAAAGGAAAATAGTTATCAAAATGAACTACATGAATATCATTAAAGTTCCTTTTATTTTGAATACAGGGTGGTCCAAAATAGGTCATCAATCTATGAACAATTCTGTGAAGAAACACTTCTGGCTTTTTTAGTTAAATGATTTACTACCCAGGGTAGAAAAGGATCGAAGAGTCACACAAATGAAATAGAGAGACTGCGATTTGGCCATTGTTTAATCAATAAAATGAATAAAACTGTGTATTTTTACATTAAAACACTCCCTGAATTGAACATCATATTCTAGTAGAGAATGTCTAGATAACAATTCAATATTATTATTCATAGTAGCAGGCACATGTTATTAACACATATGAGAAGTTTGAAAACTTTCCTATGTATAATTTTAAAATGGCATCAATTTCAAAAGTTCTAGTTTTCCGCCTCATCCACCGGCGCCTCATCCACCGGCTCCACCCTTGACTCACTCGACGTTTAGATTGATAACTTCACTGTTGCTAATCATGTGGCTTTAATCCTTTTTTATTCGGTAGCTGGATAAATTGTCTTTAATATGATACCAAAAATGTTATGTTTTTTTGACAACTTCTATTTAAAATAGAGACACGTATCACGATTTTAAGGATTTTTTGAAACGGCCCCACCTTATTTGATATACCTATTAGTGACCTGTGACCATCAGTGAGATTTAGTGCCACTTTTTTTTCTGTATAAAAATTGATAAATGGCACAATTTCTTATCGTTGCATTGTCTCAAGGCCAACATATTTGGTATCAAAATGTGCCTAACAATTGGGTGCATCTTTCTATCTGAAGATTATTTAAATCCATCAAATATTTTTGGAAATATTCTAGTATATGCTAGTGGTACTTACATTGGTTGGGTGTAGTCCCGTGTATTAACCCAACAAATATGAAATTTACCAAGCGCTGTAACTTTCGAACTATTGATGTAATGTATATAAAAGAGGCACTACCTCACACATTCTGGGGCTCAGGAGGATCATTGAAGGTATACATTCCAATAATCTCTCTGCAGTCATAACATTCATTGACTTCAAAAAGGCATTCGACACCATACATCGTGGGAAAATGATCAAGATACTCAAAGCATGTCCCACAGCTAGTTATAACAGATGCAATTGATGAAACTTACAGAAACACAAGAGCCAAAGTCATATCACCCGCTGGCGACACGGAACTGTTCGACATCCTAGCAGGAGTAATCCAAGGAGATATACCCTTGCCCCCTACCTATTCACAATCATCCTTGATTACTGCTTAAGAATAGCTATCAGTGGGAGAGAAGAGGAACTAGGATTCACCATCAAGCCTAGACAAAGTCGAAGAATAGGGCCAAAGAACGTCACTGATCTTGATTTGCAGATGACATAGCGTTACTTTCCGACACTAACGAGCAGGCACAGAAGTTGCTGAAATATGTTGAGGAAGCAGCACTCAAAACTGGGCTCCACATGAATGCCAAGAAAACCAAATGCATGGTATTCCACCAAGCACAAGCGGTACAGCTAAAAATCTCTGATGGAAGTAACCTAGACAACGTAGAGGACTTCAAGTACCTGGAGCTTGGGTAGGAAGTAGCCAGCATGACATAAAATTACGTAAAGCATTTGCTTGGAAGGCCTGCAATGCTCTGAACAAAGTGTGGAAATCCAGCCTCTGTCGAAAAATCAAAATCAGACTTTTCCAAGCTACTGTTCAAAGTGTTCTACTGTATGGAGCAGAGACATGGACCATCACCAACAGACTGAAGAAATCTCTAGATGGATGCTACACTAGAATGCTGAGAACTGCACTCAATATTAGTTGGAAAGATAAATATAAGGTACCAAACAAAGACCTGTATGGAGACTTACAAAAGGTATCAGAAAACATCACAGATCGAAGGATGAGATTTGCCGGACATTGCATGAGAAGAGAAAATGAGATTGTATCTGACCTGATGCTATGGAGACCCAAACACGGACACATATCTGTCGGCCGCCCAGCCTTAACATACTTGGACACCTTGGCGAAAGACACAGGACTGAAGAATGATGAGGAGATGAAAGCATGCATGAGGGACAGAGTAGTGTGGCGAGCCATCACGAAGGACCGTTCGAGAACGACATAAGTAAGTAAGTAAGTAAGTATATAAAAGTATACATTGGAAATAAAATGAGTCAGAGAATTCATTTTTGGTATCAAATTTCACTAAAAATTGTGATTTTTAAAAATATTTTGACGACAAAATCACTGTTTTGGCTCGCATTGTTCGTACAAAGTAGCAAAATCAGTTTTTGGTGAAAAATGCCGAAATGTATCATCATTCAAAGTCACTTCTCTATTTTTTTCATAAAACTGCTTAGTTTTTAAAATGTTGACCAAAAAGTGCCAACAATTTGATTTTTAGTTCAAATATGCTCCACTAGAGAAGTGCCTTTAGATGATGTTGTTGCATTCTCGGATGTTTTTACCCAAAACGGCTTTTGCTATATAGGCCTACGTTGTGCGAAAACAAAATTTGGGTCAGAATTTAAAAAATATTTTTTTTAGTGAAATTTGATACCAAAAATGGTTTCGCTTACTCATTTCCTTTCCAGAAAATTCAAAAGTTACAACACTTGATAAATTTCATATTTTTAGGCGCTGTCGTCTGTTAAATTTTATAATTTTGAATTGAATAAGTCGTAATTCGATTCTTAAATAAATAATTAATTACGCGTTATATTCATATGTTGTAAATAGTGTGTCTAATTTAAGCAATTAAAATAACAACCAACCCCAATTGTTTGAGGAAGTATACGTTGATTCAGTATAGGAATAATAATGTAGATGTTACCATAGCTCCGTGATGCACTCCTAAATAAACAGGTGTTTTGTCGGTATACAAAATTCCTCATATCACGGATTTTAATAGTTCTATGCGTGTTTGGACGACTCGATATTCACCATGTTCACCCAACATATCAGACACAGAACAAGGCGAGGGTTTAGTGCAACAAGGGTTCATCTGCAATAGCTGCCATATGTCATTATGTGTGGTAGCCTATAGTAGACCCCCTTGATATAAACTTAAAATAACACAGGGCAGCTATAGCAGATAAGATAATTTATCACTTACATCTCAATTATATGAAAAGGCAATATCTACAATAGCTGCCATATGTTATATATTAAGGGCGCTTTAAGATAATATGCCCCTGTGAAAACACAATTAAACCAAATGGTAACAAATCATCGGGCAGCCATTGCAGATAGGACTTTATTGCACTAAACCCTCGAAGTGCACGTCAACCTTCCCCAACCAAACCATCCCCGTCAGACACTTTTGCCCAAGGGGGGTGCGTTTTCACGATTTTTTACCGGAAGGTTGCCCCACATTTTTTCAAGTCAGTCACCTCGTGAATTTCACGTAAGTGGGGGTGTGGGGGGGGGGGGGGGGGGGGGGGGGGGGGGGGGGGGGGGGGGTGAAGTCAAAAAAATTCGCACGTCAAAAATTATCGCACGGACACAAAAGCACTGTAGTCAATGTTTTATGAGTAGTTTTACTATCATTGATATTTGAAACTAAGAAAAACGCAATTTTTACCTTTAAAAAAAAAGGAAAAAAAAAGAGATTTTCAAAGGGGGGCGATCGCAACCGCCCCCCCCCCCCCCCATCTGACGGGCCTGCAAACATCAACACGTGACACAATTCTTACGACTGAACAGTGACAAAATGTAACTTGCCCCTGGGGTCACTTATGCCAAACCAATTTCAGCGCTATCTGTGTAAAAGATCAGACTGCAAATAAAATAACACAATTCAAGAATTGACAAAACAATATGAACAACTTTTAGCATGTTTAGTATTTATATTAATTTACTGCTTGCAGATAACATTATAGCATTATTATACTGTGACACCATTTGTTTAGTTGTTTTTATTAGAGACGAGACTCCGTTATAAATCAGTATTATTTCAAAATGTTAGTACAATTTGAGTTTTCAATACTAAAGCAAAACATACGTTTGAAACATTTCATTAAATAGACACTGCTTTTACGCTTATTCGCCGACTGTTTCTTATTCATTTGTATAGTGACACTGCTTTCACGCTTAAATAAAATCGTTATCGCCGGGCCCAAAAAGTTATAGATAAATTGACAACAATATCGGTTTTCTTCTGACAGCTAAATCTCAATTTTAGGAAAGCAGATTTGATCTGGTTACCTTAAAGGAAGGGTCCCGCAAGCACAACATTGAGCATTATGTGTTAGACAAATATTTATCGAGCCGAAATTACGTAACTATATAGAACAAAACACCATACTAGTCACAAAAATGAATAAAAACTGCCATCACTCAACATGCAATTTTTAAAATTCGCGGCGATCGAAAGTCCCGGTGTCGATGACGTCATGGGTATCGGTGCTCAAATTTGCGCATGTGAATTGTATAATGATGACATCATCGACACTGGGACTTTCGATCGCCGCGAATTTTAAAAAGTGCATGTTGAGAGATTGCGGTTTTTATTTGTTTTTGTCATAAGTGTAGTGCTTTGTTCAATATAATTACAAAAGTTGGGCTCGATAGTTATTTTTCTAACATATAATGCACACTTTTATGCTTGCGAGACACTTCCTTTAACCCTAACCCTAGAAACTGTGCAGTGGGAGATGGAACGAAGAACAGGGGGAGGGGGTAAACAAACCGTATAAAAAATATGTTTGCCGGCCCCGGGAATTGAAGCCGGCGTGACAAGCGAGCTACATCGCCACCCAGCCACGAGGGGGGGGGGGGGGGGGGGGGAGGGGGGGCGGGCGTTCTTTTCATGCTGTAAATTGGAGAACATAAATATATACCCGGGGTTTAGTGCTATAACTTGTGTGCGCACAACACAAGTGCTGCTGGCTGTGTTGTTTCCGTGTGGTGTTACAGTAGGGTTAGGGTTAATTACTGGTATTCGCCTACTTAAACTGTTATACTTATATATTTACAATCTCTTTATGTTACTGTTATATTTACAATATTTTATTTTACTTTACTTAATAATTTTCATCATCTCTTATTCTATTTAACATTTATATTTGCAATGTTTGTGTGATAACATAAATTAACACAATACAAATGTCAGCCTTGTATGTTACATGCGAGAAAAGGGTCATGGTACAAAGCTTTAATGCGTTAAAACTTACTCGAAAGTCTAATCTCAAGTTCTATAGGAACATTCTTTGCAACCATTTCCTCCTTTTTTCCGTCAACTAGGACGCGGGCGTCCACCAAAAATGCTGTTTTATTCAAAATATGACGAGCAATTATGACTCTTAACATTGGGTGGGTAATGAATACAGCTTAGGAGCACATCAAAACTCGACCGCGCGGCAACCGCCGGTTCCGCCCGGTTGGACCGCATATCATTGTTTAGAACAATAGAAACCGGCTGCAACCGCACGGAACCCCACGGAACCGGCGGTTGCCGGGCGGTCGAGTTTTGATGTGCTCCCTAAATATTTCATTGGTTATAAGCATTTTGATGTGTTTTCGTATCGCTCTGTTTTTCATTTATGTGATACAAAATTTCGTATCACATAGCGAGTTGTAAGTCATTTCACGCACGCGCCATGCCCTGTCCCCAGATCGCGCGCGCTGCGGCTCTGCAATAAAGGCGACCCGACCCTTTTTTGGTGTTCGCGGGCATTGGACACTTTATAAGCGACGGACGGGTTGGCGAGTACGTATTTTCATTATGCAATTTGATATAAAGGGGGTAAAAAAAGTAAGTCCCCCCCCTAAAATTTGATCACGTTTGTTTGCATAACTCTACACACAATGAGACGTTTTGAGAGATTGAAACACTTATAAAAAGAAGAAAAAAACACTTGGCTACCAATAGAAAGTTTCCCCATTTCAATATCATTATTACTTTTCCCAACATAGTCGCATTTCCCCAAAATGATGTTTTCAGAAAAAGTCGCATTTCCCCAAAATGATGTTTTCAGAAAAAGTGGCACTTTTCAAAATCTTATGCAAGAAAGTTACAAAATGTCTCAAGTGCTGTTTAAATTTAATTTCAATTGTCTTTATTTTCAATTAAAAGAAAGTTTTTTCTTTCTTTAGCTGGTCCTTATTTGAAATTATGAATAAATTGTTTTATTTCATGCGCGACTAGCCAATAGTGTCCACCATTCACGTCAATAACTTCCCTGTATCGTTGAAAAGTGCCACTTTTCGGAAAACACCATTTTAGGGAAATGTGACTGTTTTGGGAAAAGTAAACATGGTATTGAAAAGGGAAAACTTTGTGCGGGTAGCAAAGGGTTTTTTCCTTTTCGTAAATGTTTCAATCTCTCAAAACGCCTAACTGTGTGTGGATTTAGTCACACAAACTCGTATAGAATCTTGAAAAGTGCCATTTTTTCGAAAACATCATTTTGGGGAAATGTGACTATTTTGGGAAAAGTAATAATGAAATTGAAATGGAGAAACTTTCTATGGGTTGCCAAGTATTTTTGCTTTTCAGAAGTGTTTCAATCTTTCAAAACGTCTTATTGTGTGTGGAGTTATGCAAACAAACGTGATCAAATTTTAGGGGGGGAACTTACTTTTTTTGACCCTTTATATCAAATTGCATAATGAAAATACGCGCCCGCCCACCCGTCCGTCGCTTATAAGGTGTCCAATGCCCGCGAATGATGGATATCGGCAGATTGCTAACTCCATCTCCTGTCTGGATTTATGATTTAATGATTTATCTGTGTACTTTTCAATGCTGTATCTTTTTTCTGAATAAAATTGAAATGCTTAAATAATAATGTAACATTGCTTTTTGTACGCTCAAGGTTATGATTTCAGCTCTAGAGACACTTTGTTTACAGTGGAAGTATTGGACATATTCAACTTGTACATGATCCACTACCTGTGTTGATGTCAAACAGGAACTTTGTTAAATTACTCTACCCAAAAATGAACAATCCACATACAATTTATACCAGGTGAATTCAATGTGAGGGCAATTCTAATCTTAGCCAGATAAACCACAGAGAAGTGATGACAGATATGTCTAGCCAACCACAGGAGCCAACTCTCCTGAAGATATACACACTTAAAAATAAGTAGTTAAAAGACTCCTTGTCAAGGTTCAACTATGCACCAACTGAAAAAAGGGTTAAATGATATGACACTTTTCCAGTCATTTTATAATGTTCCATTCGTGCCCTCACGGGCACTCATGGAACAACTTATATGGTCATATTATGGAACAACTTATATGGTCATATTTAACCATCTTTCAGTCAATGCATAATATTTTAACTACCAATTTTTTAAGTGTGTATTTATTATGGTTTGTAAGTTAATACCAGCCTGTTTTTGTCTGTTGGTATTAAAATCATAACAACTTGGTGAGCCCTCATTAATCAAGTTTGACACAATGGGACTATTGGCTGGGTAGGCATACAAATATAATGTTCCATTCGTGCCCTTATGGGCACTCATGGAACAACATATAATATTTACAATTTCTTATTTTACTTTACTTTTATATTTGGAATCTTTTAAACAGTACGTTAAAATTTACAATTTGTTATTTACCTTTAGATATGGTATTTCAATCTTGTATAGATGGGGTGACAGGTGACGTCACACCGGGCAAAACGTGGCTAGTTGCTATTGTTCTTTGCCCGGCAGTTTGCGCGCGCATCCTGTTTTGTTTAGGACCCGTGCTTTTAAAACTCGCGCCAAAGCATTATAAAGGGCAATACGGCATAGCGGACAGTGGTGTGGTCATATGCTGTTCCCTCAAGCGTGTATCGACAGTCCAGTCCCTTCGCCCGTTGCGTTTGTTGATAAACATTGGATGTAAACAACGGTCACCTCGTCTATTTTACTTTCAATACATGACCCTGACAAATAAACTTTGGGTCCAAGTCTATCACCATAGTTTCAAAAAGCCCTATAATACATTCAAATAATCATATCAAAAAGTTCACGCGGCGCAGTTGATATGTACAGTCACTGACAGTGTAATGTGTTTCGCCACAATGGTTTCACATAAAGTCATATAGTTTGATCAGTTCGAAATTGTCAAAAAATGTTCGGTTTTTATCTCCCCACGAGTAAAAGTAATCCAAGCGTACGCGAGTGATTATGGCCACACGCACGCGTTTTGGGTCGCACGCACGCGTCACGCATATGACGTACAGTTCGATTGCTGCCTTAATGCGCGCCCGCGTCCTTCTGTATTCCTTCGCTGTTAAGGCGGCTTCGCCAATTTGGAACTGATCAAACTAGTACTCCCTGTCATATGCCTTGGACATAATTCCATCAAATCATGCGAACGTGCGAGTTGCGTAGATGCGAATTGTAATGCGTAGGTGCGACTGAGTGCGTAACCCGGAAGTGCGTTCCGGTTCCTTTAAAAAAACAATCGCGCATCCTAATTGGTCAATCGTGAAATCGTCACACGCCGTGATTGACGGCGCGTGACCTTAGTCACGCCATTCATGAATATGCATGTATAGATGAATAGTTGTTTCGCGCCTGTCAAGCATTGTGACGCCGCACCCCGCAAACAGCAACAAAACTTAAGATCGCGTGAAATAACGCGAATTTATATCCAAGGAACTATGACAGGGAGTATATAGTAAAGTTATAAGCGACATTAGGTTGGCATCTAAATCATAGTTTATGGTTTATGAACATATGAGGCGAGGTATCAATACTAGATGACAACACGTTGCGTAGTTGCAATAAGAGTATAATACCCATAAAACAAGCATTCGCGCACAACCACAACCGTCTACAGTGGTGTTTTGAAAACAAAATATGAATAAATCAATTTACTGGCTTTATATAATCGATCAATCAATATTACTCCCATTATATAAAATCTTAATACAAAACTACTTCAGTCCTGTAAATACTTGGACAAGTAGCCTACTTATCACAAGATATGTCAATATCAGTAGCCATGACGATATACTTAAACTCAATTATGAGCTACATTTAGGTTTAACTGCATAACATCTTGCCCGCTTTCCCATGCCCCCCCCCCCCTCCCCCAACCAAAAAAAACCACCCAAGAAAAATAACCAAGCATAAACAAAGAAACCAACAAACAAAACAAAAATGATTACATTTTGCAAAATGTTGTCAACCGGTACGAATACATCACCTATTATAGTTTAATCAGTTCCAATTTGGCGAGAAATATTCGGGGTTTTTTTCGCAAAAGGAATCCAAGCGTACGCGCGCGATGGTCACAAGCACGCGTTTTGGACCGCACGCGTCACGCATGATGCACCAGCGCGCTTGCGCATGATGCACCTGCTGCTGTAAGGAGTCTTCGCCAGTTTGGAACTGATCAAACTATAATAGACTCTATTCACGCGGCAGCCATTTTCCAAAATATGCCACCCAAGCCTCGTTCCCGTTTGGTCTATCTGCGCCTCGCGCTGCACAATAGAACTGCGCGAGAAGCGTGGTACCAAAGCGCGCGGCGTACGCATCCTCACGCAAGTCACGCAGGCGCAGGTATACGTAACGAGAACGAGGCTTGGGTGGCAAATTTTAGAAAATGGCTGCCGCGTGAATATGGTCTATTAGGCCGAATATCCAGTAAAGAAAACCGTAAGCATGGTAAGTGTGAACAAAGACGGTAGTAGTGTGAAGGAGATAATAATTACTGATCAAACTTTCAGCGGGACTTTCAGGAGACAAGAACGGTCATATTATAGAAAGGAGCTTTGTCCGTTTGGGGTATCGCATTAGAGGTGCCGGCGTAAGTTTCACTGCCACTGCCACGCCACGCAATGAGAAATTATGAGCGTGTTTCTGCTGGGGAAGAAACCGCTAATACTACGCTAAGTTTGCCCAGTAGAAACAGGCAGAACACGGCAATAATCGGTATTTTTGGTAATCTCAAAAAACTTCACAACCAGGTTTGGAACCGGTAATTAACCCAATAGAAACAGAAAGGCGATTCATCTTAGCGGTTTGCGCCGTGAACCGTGCCACGCTGGGGGGTTATACACATTGTGAAGCAATCTTTATCAGGTGCGGTGGCATTGTTTGGTATTACAAAAGGTCAAATGTCGTGCCCATCGACTAGGATCGATAAACTTAGCGGTAACTTTTCGCTAGTAGAAACAGGGGGGGGGGGGGGGGGATTAAAAACTGACCGATTGAAACTTAGCGTTTATTTTGTGCAGTGCCCCAGCAGAAACACGCTCTAGGAAGCTACAGAAGTGCTAAAAAGGGGACACATGTTTACATGACTAGTGTTGTTTCTTTGTACAGCAAAATGCCAAAAAAGTCCCCAAATATGCTTATAATTATGACGTAGCAGTCGTTTATACTTTCTCGTTAGCGTCTGGATCAGAGATGTCGTCGTAAAGTGTTGTTTCCAGGTATTCCATAGAAAGATATCCCTACAGTGAAAAAAAAGGTTTTATATGGTGACAGTCAATTCAGTATTAAATATTAATGTGGTCTTGACATGATTGTAAAATATTTAGAAATATCTGTTAAAGCGATACACTACTCTTATGTGATAAGATGGAAACACAGCTCAAATTTTTGTCTTTTTCACTTGGGAGCCATTATGAGTGGCTACCTTTTAATGTGCAATTCATGGCTCATTTAAGTCTAGATTTCATCATTTGGGATTATATTAATTTATTTTACTTTCATAATTTCTCCATATTTTTGATTACGTACCATTTCACCAACAATAATGTCTTCCAAATATCTAATGAGCTGCACAAATGTTGGGCGATTCTTAGGTTCCTTTTCCCAGCACCTTGACATTATGGTATACCTATACACATACACAGACAAAATATATGCGATGGCCATTAAAAAAGTTCAACATCCATCCTCCCTCATAACTTCACCAATATTACTGTCAGTCTCACGCTCTGACATGACGTTACCAAAGCCAGGGAGATATTGTTGTGTGTAGGACAGAATTGAAAAAAATACCCTAATAATAAACGCATGTTTGGTTGTTTGTTTTATCATGGTCTCCGTTTGTTAGCCTTGGCTGTCAAGACCTTATCTTGTTTGTATTAACAATACCCTTTCACTAATTTGGTATCCAAAACCATAATGTTATTAATAGCACATACACAGCCAGTCCAGAGTTCCACAAATTTCACTTATAGTACAGCTTCAGAGTGCTATACTTTGACATCGTAAATAACCTGATT
The DNA here is from genome assembly GCA_035610835.1 of Ophiura sarsii. Taxonomy (NCBI): domain Eukaryota; kingdom Metazoa; phylum Echinodermata; class Ophiuroidea; order Amphilepidida; family Ophiuridae; genus Ophiura; species Ophiura sarsii. The sequence continues at coordinate 58,094,109 of CM069449.1, forward strand.
AATTACAGCACTGTAATTATTTCCCAACTTGGTGGGGGTGTGTGTAGTAGATGATTGTTTATCTTTACACTGTGAAAGTGGTGTGTATATATGTATTGAGGGGTCCTACTGTGCAGAGGGGTGTGATAGCTGAGTTCTGCCACATAAATCATCACTACTAGTACTATCGATGAGTGCTATTAATTCCTTATAGCACTCAGCAGCGTAAGTCATTCTAATGCAATACGAGTATTTTACACCATACAAGCCCTATAGCCCCCTTATGTGTTGACAATTATATCAAAATAATTACTAAATACACATAGTGAAAGATGGTGTGGCGTCTGACCCCATGAGGACACAGCATGTCTGCAGTTTCAATCAGATCATGGACTGATGATCTGAATGAAAATAATAAACTGCTCACAAAAAGTATCGAAACACTTAGAAATGATCCAATATATAACGGCTCGAAAAGGTATGCATTAATCAAAGCAAATAACCAAGTGCATAATTTTGTTCTGCGTATTTTGACACCTCGATCGTTGAGATACGATGTTGCGGAGCGGAGTTATTGTCATTTCAATGATCGTGGGTCCAGTTTCAAAAGTGACACTCATCCCTATTGAAAAGCACGAATCTGATCATTCTAAACAGTAATGCAAACCTCTTTCTATAGGATGATTGTCACTTTTGAAACTGGACCCACGACCATTGAAATGACAATAACTCCGCTCCGCGACATCGACGCGTATCTCATCGATTGAGGTGTCAAAATACGGAAAACAAAATTATGCACTTGGTTATTGGCTTCGATTAATGCATACCCTTTCGAGCCGTTATATATTGGATCATTTCTACGTGTTTCGATACTTTTTGTGAGCAGTTTATATGTATAACCAGCAATTGATAGAGAGAGGGTAGTGAGTCTGAGACTTGAGGTCAAGTCTATCGATCCGTTTGTATGAGGGTTAAGAACACGATCATAATTCGAAATGGAAAACAATGAATGATATAAATATAAAATGGTATACCATGTATTATTAATATTGCAAGCAATTTAAGCCTGGTATAGTCGTGCAAATAATATCAACTCGGATGTATAATTGCTATGCCTTTATCATATTGGAGCACATTTAATCATTAAGGGAGGTGTCAACCCTTTTTTATGAAATTTATCAAGCACTGTTACTATTAAACTAATAATGTGATGTGCATAAAAATATACATGTTTTTAAAATGAAATGAGTCAGAGAATCCATTTTTGGTATCAAATTTCACCTAAAATAGTGATTTTTATAATTTTGCCCAAAAAACACTTTTTTGGCGCCAACATTTTTCAGACAACCTAACAAAATCTGTTTTTGGTTAAAAATTCCAAAATTTCACCAAAATCATCTAAAGTCAATTATTTATTTTTTTGGCGTAAACATTTTTAGTTTGAAATGATTGACCAAACAGTGCAAACATTTTTTGAACCTTTTGGTAAATATTTTCAAGCCAAAAACAAACAAACGATCCTATAATTGACTTTAGATGATTTTTGTGAAATTTTTGGAATTTTTAACCAAAAAAGTTACAGTAGCCGGTCCTACTTGATAAATTTGGCGCCAAAAAGGGGTTGAAACTTCCCCTTAAACTTAACAATGTAATGGAACAAAAGATGGAAGCAAATAATTTCAAACTATGATCATTATATAAAGCGGGCCCGTCAGCCTATAGTAATTCATATAAGTAAATAAATGAACAATGCCAACTTTCTTACAACTGTTGACTGCAATGTTTAGGTTGCGGCATTCTTTTCCCTGCTTTCAATAGTTGACGGATCGCTACACCATTCATCCGTGCGTATGGTCTTCCTCCTTGGAATATCAATTTGCAAAAAAGAAATTATAAGGAATGACACAAACAAGGAATAAATGAATACAAATTAATACAGGATATCAAGCATAATTATGACCATTGTAATTGCTGGCTACATGGTTTAAGAAGACTGCTCATCGTACCACGAATACCCTGTGGTGGCGTTACGGTGGGGTGGGGTGGGGTGGGGGGAATCCCCCTTGCCCCCTCCCCCCCAAAAAAAGCCTTAAAATTAGAATAAAAAGACAATTTCTTTCCCTTCGCGCGTATTGTTTTACCAAATTAGGTTACACTAGACCAAATGTTGACAATTTTAGCACAAAACAGCTAAATTTTGCGCGCACGCTCGGATTTTCATACCAAATTAGTTATATTAGACAAAATTTGACCATTTTAGCGTACATTCACAAACTAATTGCGTGCTTCCCGCGCATAAATTTTCTTCATGCCCCCCCCCCCCCTAAAAAGAATCTTGCCCCCTAAAAAAGAATCTTGCCCCCTCCCCCGAATTATGATGCAGACGCCGCAACTGCGAATACCGCATGGAATCATCAGAGAACACCGGGTATAATTTCAAAACTATTGAGCTCGTCATTGAGCGCGTAAATACTTAATACGTGATGATCTAGTCAGTATATTATTTTATGTATAGTTTAATATATCCACGAGGAAAATTATATTTGAACAAGGACCATATGTCACAACCCCGGGGGGGGGGGGGGGGGGGCAGTCAAACATAACGGTGTACACATACGTGACCAAATTTTTTCCAGACACCCCCTAAACAAGTTTTACCCTGCAAGCAAAATTACCCCCTAAACAAGTTTTTAGCGCGCTTTCCTTGCAAATTTTGACCCCTAAACAAGTTCTTGCCAGAATATGACCCCTAAACAAGTTTTGTCTATTTAACGGGGAACAAAATAAGTTACCCTAAACACGTTCGACCTGTATTTTAAGCCGGGATTTTAAGCCACCCTTTTTCTTGAAAATCAGCGTTTTTGATACCCTTAAGGGGGGACTTAAGGAAGTTTTTGATTTGATTTTTTGAATTTTGTGAGTGCTGTAATTATTGAACTATTAATCAAATGTATATAAAAGTATACATTTTTGGAAAGGAAATGGATCAGAGAATCCAAATTTGGCGTCAATTTTGACCAAAAAAGTAGATTTTTTGAGAAAATCACAAAATTCACTTTTTTGACCCAATTTTTTTTGAACAAAGCTAACAAAAAATAATTTTGAGTAAAAAAGTGCCAAATCACTTTATAATGATATTAAGACACTAATGAAGGGACGATTTATTTTTTTAAATACCTAATCTAATATTTTTGAAAATTTTGACCAAAAAGTGCCAAAAAACGTGAAAAATGGACTTTTAAATTTTTTTTTGCACTTTTTTGTCAAAATTTCAAAAAATATTGGATTAGATTATATAAAAAAAAATTCGTCCCTCCAGTAGTGTCTTAACATCATCATCAAGTGATTTGGGCATTTTTAACTCAAAATTATGTTTGTTAGCTTTGTTCAAAAAAATTGGGTCAAAAAAGTGATTTTTTGTGATTTTCTCAAAAAATCAACATTTTTGGTCAAAAATGATGCCAAATTTGGATTCTCTGATCCATTTCCTTTTCAAAAATGTATACTTTTATATACATTTGAGTCATGGTTCAATAATTACAGCACTAACAAAATTCAACAAAAAACTTCCTTAAGTCCCCCCTTAACCCGTCACGCGCGTGACGCGTCCAACACTGAAAAAACACCCCGTTTTTTTGGTCACGCATGTGTACAACATTATGTTTGACTGGCCCCCCGGGATCAATTTGGTCTTAACGGTAACTACGCGAGTGTAACAATCGAAATTCTCGACTCTTTGCTCTTAATAGTTCCTTGCATTTAATTTTTAATTCTATAAGCGGACTGGTTTTAGGGACAAAAACTTATTTAAATCCATCTAGAGTTTTATTTAAAATAAGTGCTTTAGATTTTAATGAATATTAAACTGTATATAAAAGCCGTGTACATATTTATTTTTAAATCTAATATAATTATATTTAAATATATTTAAATACAAAGAGAATTGTTTAAATCTCAATAGGTGTTGTCCTTAACACCAATCCGTTTAGACATAGAAATGAATCCAAGAAATACGTATTTCGTTTTGGGCGGCAAGTTGATCTCTGAAGATCGAACGCAACATCGCTAGTCAGAAGAAGGCACATTTAATACAAGGTAGTAAATCCTCCGTGGGTTTGAGGTTTTAAGACGAATCGGTGATCAAGTATAAATCAAGATGCGCATTTGCACAGAAAAGCCTTTATGTATTTATACAGGTGAATTGGGGGGGGGGGGGGGGGGGCGGTGCCCCCCTTGAAATATCTCCGTTGGTAAAACGACCCTCCGTCGGCGATTTTGACCATGCGATTCTTTTGACCGCTTATGCGGACAACTTCATCGCTACCACCCCCATCACTTATCAAGATTTCAGCTGCTGACGTGGGGGGGGGGGGGGGATGTCCAAGTGTTACGATTTTTTTGGGAGTCTGTAAAAATATTGTCGGTACATCATGCCTTTCGTCGGTACGTGTGTTTTACCTAAAGTGACAATCTCCCACAGCAATACACCGAAAGACCATACGTCGCTTTCAATTGTGTGTACGTCGCCGATCACAGACTCGTATGCCATCCAACGTATAGGAAGAAGACACTGTAAAATCCAAAATATGAACATTGTTGGTTATTAATATAAATATCCATGTTTTACTTATTTATGTCTTCTTTAACTTAGTCTTATGTGGAAACCGTATGTCGCAAACGGGTGTCACACATGCAATCGCTTTACTAAACGTGTAATTTGAAAACAATTACCCAGTACAGATTACATCATTCATCATTATCTTTAGAGCACTTATCAAAAAAAGTTTCAAGAGTTTCACCGAAAAAAACCCAACTTCGCATCGTACTTTGTCCATCTCTTTGGTATACAGTTATTTTGATCATATTATTTTCACTTAGACTTAGGAATAATGAACGGTGTCATTTGAAAGCTAACATCATTATGCAATATTTTCGTATACTCCTCCCAAATAGGGGAATAGAAACGTGTTTTGAGATAACGCTGCTAAATACAAACCTTATTTACGCGTTGATATATTTCATCTTCCATGACATCACGAGCCAAACCAAAGTCGGATACCTTACAAACTAGATGCTCGTTTAAAAGAACATTACGTGCTGCGAGGTCTCGATGGATACACTAAAAGAAACCAACAGAGAATTGAGGTGAACACCTTGCAAAATATGTAGGGCTTACTTGGTTTGTGGGTTTAACGTCTAAGTACAACAGTAATCATGTTAGTTGGCGTCAAAGTAAACGCAGTCCATGTACCAATAATATTCACAGTGGCGCTTATAAAATACTCCTTTTGAATACTTTGTAAGGGATGCACATTTTATCTTTCGCATTTATTTAGACCCCACCACTGGTAGACGCGAAAAAAGATGTTTAATAGGGCATGTAGGGGGGTGGGGGGGGTAATATATACTACGGTAACTACAGGCTGTCTCAAAATTCGATGGAATCGATGGAATCAGATTTGTTGTTTTTTCAGCATCTTTGTCATACTGTACCCTGCCATTAGCATTTTAGATAATGAATATCGGCTTTATCAAACTCAAGATATGCTCGATTATATAAGACATAGTGATTTCACCTTTTCGACAAAGTGCACTAAACGGAGTACAGTCATCAAAAAAAGTAACTATACAGGTAATAAATGTACTTTTAACTTTAAAAATATATATCCTACCTAGAAATATTAAATCATAAAGTTGTTGAGAAATTTATCTTCTTTAATATGAGATATTGCACGCTAGGATCGGTTGAATATTTAAGAAGCGACAATCCAAAATGTAAGGTAAAGTCACAATTTCAAATTCACATTTTACATTTCAACACGGGGGAGAGAATGACAGGTAGCGTGTGTGTGGCGTATTGATCCATCGGAACAATGCGGCCGACTGTCCAACCTGCGCATGCATCCCCCAATTACACTACCGGTAATCAATAAGATACCCGTAGATTTGGTCCGCGTGTAGAAAATAAAAATGTGAAAATGAAAATCGGACTTCTCCTTACATTTTTTTTAGGTAGGATATATATTTTAAGAGTTAGAAGCCCATTTATTACCTGTATAGTTACTTTTTTTGATGACTGTATGTTAAACAGTTCTCTTAATAATGTTCTCTTAATCTCTTGCCTACAATATAATCTATTATTTCTTTCTATTTTAACTGTTATAAGTTATGGGTGTTAAAATCATTAATAATTCTCAATTTGAAGGGTAAAAGAAGTTCGTCACAAAAAAATGCACTTGAGTGACCCCATGCATTTTTTTTTATTTGATAAGTGTTTAGGGACTTATCTAATGAAATGGTATTGGGTGAATTAGCAGTGGCATAGATTTTATTTTCACATTGATGGATGAAATTGGTGAGGTTAAAAAGTAAGAGATTCTATCATTTTTAACACTTTTGTAAGAAACTCTAACCCAAAATGAAAAAGAAGTCTAAGCCACTGCTAATTTACCCAATGACAACTTCTTTACCTATTTCAATATCCCTCAAGTTTAGCCTCAAAACTAGCTCATATAGAAACGAAGCTTGTATGTGATCACCCATTGTGTGACGATCCATTTTCACTCTTCAAATTGAATCAACATTTAGAACATTAATTATTTGAACAATCATAACAAATGACAGTTTAAAATAGAAAGGAACAATAGCAGACAAGAGATTGAGGTAATATTTTGTTTCTTACACAATGGAGTTTATTCATGATCTAAACTTTTAATGAGAGGGTACAGTATGTCAAAGATGATGAAAAAACAACGGACCTGAATCTCATTGATTTTAATGATGAAAAAAGAAAGAACTTTAGGCATCGATGGGTACTAATCATTTTGGGACAGCCTATATATCTGGTATATGGTCCAACAATCTATTCAAACATAGTAATTTCTTACTTTTTGTTCAGCAAGGAATGCCATACCATTGGCCACGTCACGAGCAAATGTTAGAAGCTGAGGTGGCGTGAAGGATGTACTACCAAGTGCCAGATTTCCATAAACGTTGTCATTGTTTGGACATAGCTCTCGTTTGCTGACTCGACTCTTCATTAATAATGTCTTAAGGTCTCCTTTCGGCATGAACTCCAGTATTACATACATTGGATCTATGTATTTGACAATAATATAAACGTAACCGTTATTAAAGAAAGCTAAACAAAAAGTATCATGATAACGACAAAGGAGAAAAAGCAGCATTTTGGCTTGAATAAACGGAGGAAAATATTTACATAAAAATTCTTAATAATTAGGTAAAATTTAAAATGTGCAAACAATACACATGCACAATCTGTGTAACTGCAAAAATTTAACGCAACTATTAAGCTGTTCTATTTTACGCATATTGTGTAAAACATGCTATTTTACACGTGTTGTTATGTATAATAATGTAATGTAATAATACATCTTCAAATAAAACATACCCTTTTCCATACAGGCTCCCAGCAGTTGAACTATGTGTGGATGCGGTTGTTTTTGTGCAGTTGTCAATAGCTTCATTATCTCAAACTCCTTGCAAAGTTGGTCCTTCTCATCACCTCCAGCAGAATCTGGATTCAAATCAATTAACGATCTTAAAGATGTACTAATATGTATACATTTTACCCCTGTATACGCTACTTGCACGCAATTGCCATTTTAGAATGAAAGCGAGGCTCTACTCTCATAGTTCAAGGACCCATAGTGACCCTTTCCTGACCTTTGACCCCAAGATGATAATTTACTTTTTCTCTTGTCTCATCAAAAGACATAAGATGCAACAAGTCCGATCAAAATTGGAGCATGCCTTAACAGTTTCCCCTGTATAATAGGTCAATGACCCCTAGTGACCCTACATAACACGTCAACTTTAATCGCTGAAAACGGACACAAGGAATTTTTTGACCAATCCTGACATTCATCAGCCATTTCCTCTGAGACAAGAACCATTTTAAGTGATTTGGTAAGAAAATCAACATTTTGACCCCTAGTGACCACAACAATTTTTGACTTTGCTATTATATATGCGTACGGTCATAAGGATATGTTAACCGATTCTGACGATCCTAGGTCATTTGACTAAATTGCAAGGGCATTTTAGTCGAAAATCACTTTTTGACCCATAATGACCCCTGTGTGACCTTTGACACCGAGGTCATTATTCACTTTTTTTCCTTGCTCATCAAAGACATACGATGCAATTAGTCTGGTCGAAATCGGAGCATTTCTTCGAATTTACATCTGTATAGGTCAATGACCCCTAGTGATCCCATATGATATGTCACCTTTAATCGCTGAACACCCTATATGTGCATGGACCTATGGAATCTTTTGACCAATTATGTCGGTCACCAGTCATTTTCTCTGTGATAATAAGCATTATAAGTGATCAGATTGAAAATTAACGTTTAGTGAACCCTCTTTTACATTTTCCTTGGTAGTAACGATTAACATTTTTTTATCGCCGTATCAAACCAAATACCATAAACTAAATCCAGTGCAAATCGGAGCATGTATTAAATTTTATCCCTGTATAGGTCATTGATACCTAGTGACCCCATATGACATGTCACTTTTAATCGCTGAAGACCCTATATGTGCATGGACCCAAGGAATCATTTGACCGATTATGATGGTCATCGGCCATTTTCGCTCTTTTTCTCTGCGACAGATTAAAAAATAACATTTTGATCCCTAGTGACCCCTTCTTGACCTTTTCCCCGGTAGCGATAGTTTACTTTTTTCTTGTGTTATCAAACCACATACTATGAAATAAGTCCGGTCCAAATCGGAGCATGTATTAAGTGTATAGGTCAATGACCCCTAGTGACACCATATGACATGTCACTTTAATCGCTGAAGACCTAATATGAGCATGGACCAAAGGAATCTTTTGACCAATTGTGACGGTAATCGGTCATTTCCTCTGAGACAAAAAAAAACATTTTAAGTTATAGAAGTGAAGATTAACATTTTGACCCCTAGTTACCCCAAATAAATTTTGATTTTAAAAACCAAAGTATTATATGTGTGTGCGGTCATGAGGATGTTGACCGATTCTGACGATCCTAGGTCATTTCACTCAATTGCAAAGGCGTTTTTAAGTGAAAATCACGTTTTGACCCCTAGTGACTTTTAACCCCAAACTGTGAACACCCCATATGGAGGTCAAGTACCCCCTACTGACCAAGTCTGGTGATTGTAGCATGTAATCTGTAGGAGAAGAAGCATTTTGTAGATGGGTTTGATAGAAAGAAAGAAGCAGAAAGAAACAGAAGAGATAAGGTGATAATTATAAGAAGTTTGGTCAACTTAATGATTGAAAATAATGTATAGCCGCAGTACGCAACGACATAATCAACGAACGTGATCAATACATTGCCGATTAAACGTGTTTAAATATCGCGCTATTCCATCATGCGCGGCAAGAGAATGAATTGAAGACAAAAATTCGTAAATTTCGCTAAAACATTTCCCTACCTTTTAGGGTTTTTACTGCAACCGTTGCTGTTTTACCTGCCTGCTCCAGCCCAAATGCCTTAGCCATCAATACTCGGCCAAACTCGCCATGACCAAGTTCCCTCAAAATTTGTAGATCGTTACGTGGAAACTTGAACTTTACGTTGCTAAAGTTTTCATAGCATTTGTTATCTAGTGCATGTGGTGGAGTAAAGAAGACAAAATGTAAACATTCATGTCCGATATTAACATCAGCATACATCATCATCTTAATTGTGTTTTTAATTTATTTGTGGACATTTCAAAGTCTACCACGGAGTTCACATGAATGAAGCCCGATCTGGCGCTGATGCTTATAATATTGCAATAGTTTCCAGCCGGGGGTAGGGGGTACTCTCCTAATACGGTATACGGGTGTATTTTCGCGGAAAATTGATATATTTTCCCGATAAATTGCGAAAATTGGGTCTATAATGAAGCAAAATCCTTAGTAATGGGTACCGGTTTTTTCTTCCAAAATCACCCTTAAAAATGGGAAGGGGTTTTGACTCTCCAGACACACCCCCGACCAAACCAAATCCGAGACACCCCCCGGGTTTCCAGACTAAAACCGGCTGATTCTGTTTCTGGTACAGCGCAACGAACAAGTCATCATCGCAAATGCAGCAATTAGTGGAAAACGCAAGAATTAGGCACGAATGCGAGCTTTCTTGGCACATAAAGTGTAAAACATAAAAGAAGATAGTCAAGAGTTAGTTGGCAGAGGATGGATTTACAGTTGAGTGAGTTGAAAAATGGTTATTACAAAATCCAATTTTTCACTTAAAATTGGAAGTCAATTTATAGTTTAGTCAGTATTCCAAAAAAAACTAATGTATTAAAATTCTGTTTTGTATAATAACAAACAAGTTGTAATGTATAATTTCATTTTTTCGCAATACATTTATTTTTACAAATTGAAGAATCCATAGGCCTTTCAAAGCAACCGTCAAAATACAGGGTTTTCCCCAAAATCAACAATAGAGAGAAACATTGACAATTCTCTCGTTTTAGGTAACATGGTCAGTCACAATGTCTAAAGAAATCGTTGGAAAACATTAAAAAGCATTGAAATGATAGGGCTAAAACAGCTTTTTAAATATCTCAACTTCAAACACTCTGCAAATTTCTTTCCATTTCGGACATTTCTTTAAAACTACAAACTGGCAGATGCTAAACACCCTGGGGGCCACTCACTCATGCATTTTTTTAGACATTTTCTTCTTCTCAAATCATGTAAAATTAGCCGTTTTTTGGCCGAAAATCTTTCGAAAATATCAAAGAACCTGCAAAATTTGAACCAGCTTGCTCAGTAGAACTGTAATAAGATAATATCTGATCAATTAAATATTAGCAAATAATGTATTATAAATGCTTACCTGACATTGCAATATTTGTGGTGCCAAGGTTGGGAGTGTCTTGATTTCCTACTGTCATTTCTATATCATGTTCACCTTCATCATTGTCACGCCGTCTATCTATAATTTGTTCACCTTTATCATTGTCATTCCGTCTACAAACAAACAAAAATGCCAAAAATATAAATGAATACAAATAAACAAAAATATCCATCCATCCATCCATCCATCCAACCAACCAACCAACCAACCAACCAACCAATCAACCAACCAACCAACCAACCAACCGACCGACCGATCGACCAACCATCCATGTCACATCATAAGTGTAGAATATATTGAGATAAAAATGAGACACGACAACGAAATAGGGCGGTGTATAAAAGTTATCTAGCTTTCGGCTTTATTTATGTATTTAACACCACAACTTTTTACTCGGTAGTACCACTGAAACATGTCAATGTATTATTTATTATTATTATTCAAGGTTTATTAAACAAATGTACATAGCAGCCAAAGGCTGAATTGCATACAATCTTACAATAAAAACAATTAAATACATACAAATGACACCAATTAGATATATCTATATTATAATACGCTACTCTCTGTCTGTTTGTTTGTCTGTTTGTCTGTCTGTGCGCGCTTTTTCGTCGCCTTCCCGGGGTCGGACACGGCGTTCAAACTTGGTGGGTGGGTGCAGCTCGGTCCCCGAAAGAGCAAGTTTGCATTCGCTAGAGCGTACGAGGTCAAAGGTCATCTAGAGGTCAACTTTTTGAAGTTGGTCGGATCGTGCTTAAACTCGGTGATCGCAATGCTCGATGCGAGGCGAGCGTGGCAAAAATAAAACGGGTTGGCGTTTGTCGGGTCTTCAGGGGTCAAAGGTCGTCTAGGGGTCGAATTTTCAAAGTTTGTCCGATCGGGCTTAAACTCGGTGGCGGGAAGCCCGAGTACGAGTCGAGCGTGGAAAAAATAAAACGGCTTTGCTTTTCTTGGGTCGTCCGGGGTCAAAGTTCAAATGTCATCTAGGGGTCAACTTTTTGAAGTTGGTCGGATCGGGCTTAAACTCAGTGATCACAATGCTCAATGCGAGGCGAGCGTGGCAAAAATAAAACGGGTTGGCGTTTGTCGGGTCTTCCGGGGTCAAAGGTCGTCTAGGGGTCGAATTTTCAAAGTTTGTCCGATCGGGCTTAAACTCGGTGAAGGGAAGCCCGAATACAAGTCAAGCGTGGAAAAAATAAAACGACAACCGACAAACCCCGGGTGACCGCCCAAACCCGAGAACCGACAAACCCCGGGTGACCGCCTAGTATAAATATATTACAAATAAAAAGGCAAGCAGTTAAAGGCAACAGCCAACAATTATACAGAGTCACTCAATGTACCATACACCCTTAAACTTTCGAAGCTTCTGCATTCCACAACCTGACCATGTACGGGATGGGACTTCTGGCGTATCTCTGAGTACGAGCCTTGGGGACTGATAGGAGGTTAGAGTTACGGAAAGACCTGTCATTATCCTCCCCTCTTGTCTTAGGCACCCAGCTGCGGAATGCAGGAGTCTTCAAAAGCTTGTCCATGAACTGGAGGCAGATTTGCTCACGACGATCGAGACCTAAGGTTGGTGAGCTGACACTGGTCAAGAGCATCTATGATTTATAATTTTTTCCTAACATAATTCTGCAAGCACGTATTCTCTCAAGGGCAGCATGCTGTTGTTGTGAAAGCCCAGAATGCCAAGCAGGGACAGCATATTCAGTAAGAGGTCGAATAAAACCGATATATATGTTATAAGATCTTTAATTGGTAACCCAAACCTTTTGAGCGTAATTAACATGAACAACCGTCCACTGGCCCGTTTGATGACATCAGAAATATGCACCCCCCCCCCATTTAAGATCCTTAGATATCTTAACACCCAAAATCTTCACAATATCTGTGGTTTGCAACTCCTCACCAGATAGTCTCAGTGGTTCCAACATACAAGGACTTCGATCGAGTAAATGAAACAGCCATACATTACCTTGCGGCATGTTGCAATAAGACGAATATTCTTTGACATGTCTGATAAACTAAACCGATGTCATTGTGGGAAATAATCGGGTAGGCCTACAGATTCGTAACATGAAGCACAACACATATTACTTAAATAAAATATTGTTTTGATAAACCTTCTCTGCGCATATCACTCACGCGCACATCTTCTGCGCCGCACAATAAAAATTGAACGGCAATTTTTTTGGAATATTGGACGCACATCCGGGAACTTGGTGCACAATATTCAATACTCGCTATTAGTGTACCGTTTGGAAGGCCCATATAAATAATACTATTGTTTATTGCCTTAATGAGGATATGTATACAATCTCATACAATACATGTGGATAACATATTTGTGTTTGAACAAATGTAAACAGCCTTTATATACTAGAATTCGTACCTACCTTTTCATAGACACTACAGTCTGTTTTTGTTCTGTTGAAAAAAGGAAGAAAAAAATGTTTAATTGAAAAACAATATTACGGATGGATATTGTTGTTACGGTAAGAAATTATGTAGGACATGTAAGTAATTAGCTCAAACAAAAGAACAATATAAAATATAATAACTTGAAATACCTAGAACATGGTTGTGGTACCATTTCCTTCCGAAGTGAATAAGCAATAGTACAACTACAGCGAAAACCACCATGCCTCCAATAAAACCACCAGCAATACCGCCAACATTCGGACCAGTGACTACTTTTTCAAATACAGCTGTTTAAATTATAAGAAAATGCATTAACTACATAACTATTTTATTAATCAATTTGTTTCATATACGGCTATTTTGATAAAAAATAACTCACTAATTTGATTGTCTTACGTAAATCCCACGTACCTCTTCCTGTACTCTGACCACCACAAACGCCTTCAACACAGAACGCTCCCCGTATATCATCATACCGAGCAGCATTCGGTACTTCCATGTCTTCCAAATTATCGTTGGTACATTCCCAATCTATCCAAGTCTTATCAGACTTTATTCTTAGTTGAAGCTGAAGACAGGTTAGAGGATCATTATCTTCCATGATCCCCCTAACAGACACTGTTCCTTTGTTCATATCATAGATCATGGATATTCCTAAAATCAAATGGAAGATAACGATAAAAGCAAGACGTTATTTATTCACATCCCAAAGTCCCTAAAGTACGGGCGGGAGTACACGGGAACCCCCTTTACATACTCGACTACTTGTGGAGTTATGGTTTATGGCGTTATAAAATGACGCCATTTTTCATCGCTTCATAAAAAAACTTTTGTTGTTGTCTTAATGTAGTTCCCTATAAAGGTGGTGCCAGTTGTGTTCAAAACAATTCCATCCATTTTAATCCATTGTGTCGGCGGCGTGTTTTCATCTTACGTCTGAAATATTTATAATAGTACACAGTACATAAATGAACCTGCGCTTATTTGTGCATACTAGTAGCGGACGGCATTTGATTTGATCATGTTGATCGCACGCATCGCGTATATTTATGAGGCTTTGAATGAAGTGTTATGAACTTTGTGTGCCAACATTTGAACTGCATGCACATTTTTTTTGATTTCGACTACATTTTCCAATCTCAGCTGCACAGCACATCTATTTTGAGGCCTGCTTTAGGCGGGCCCATGGACCCCACTTCCAATGAACATTTTCAGTAACATCTCAACTTTAATTTAAGACTTGTTTCATGAGGGGTTGTTAACCTAAATTTTCCGCTACGGACCTGCACACAGCGCCCTCACTTTTTCACGTTTTTTGGCATGCCTGTTCACCATTTAGGCAGGTGCTTACGCCCTGGGCACTATTTATGTCGATAAATTAAAAATATTGTATTTTATCATTGTAGGTGCAACAGATAGGTCCCATTCGTTTATTTAAATACAAACATACCATCCCCGGAGAACAAATTGCCCGAAAACCTCACATTTACAAGCCTAGTCTTCGTGCTTTTCCGGAACTAATTACACGAATTGCGCATTGATTTGGTGCAGTGCTCCCTTAATGAGATGATATTTGGTAGCGACGTATAAAGGCAATTCCAGCTCAGATGACATCATACTGTGTTTAAGATAAACCCGTGTAGTATTTGGTGCAGGTCAAGACAGTTTACTTACCTAAATATTCCAAAGAGCTGGCTGTATACGAGAGAAAGTATAGAAAAAGAAGAAAAAAGTTAAATCGCAATTCGTCTCGTATCATAGTAGTGTGTAATTTAATAGGCCTTACCCATGGCCAGGAATAACAATATTTTGATGTTTGATGAAATCATCCTGGTGTTCGTCTCCAATTTACGTTTTGTGATTCAAAATTTGGCTAGTCGACGTTTTGACAGTGGCGGCGCCAGCATCATACCTTTTTTTTTTGTGGGGGGGGGGGGGGGGGGTAGGGGGGGGGGGGGAAACATTGATTTAGAGGGGCATGAAGAAAAGAAGATGCGCGATTTAAATAAATGGATTTTGAAGAAGAAAAAAAGTATTTGCAGTGTTTTGCTCCTACTACTCACGTATTGTTATTCCGCCGACATCTTTCGCATTGTCAGTATTGGATCCAAGTTGATTCCCACTATGAACTCTAATCACATATCTCATTCCAGGCTTCAATCCTTCGACAATATGAGTATAGGTTGATACATCCTCTGTCTCCGTTATATTGCCTGATGGTTGCTCAATACCATCGCTTGATGCATACGTTATAACGAACCACTGATCCATTCCGCCATTGTAACCCTTCTCCCAGGAAACTTTAAGTGATTGTTGTGTTGAATCTTGAGTCAAGATTGTCACGTTCTGTGGGGCATCAGGAAGAGCTGTATATCGTAAATAAAGTAATAAATATTAACAGTATAGTGTAGTAATGTATACATTAGTGCGTGGTTCGAAATGATTAGTTTCGTAAAAATAAAATAATGTAGATGAGGTGGCTTACCAATACACTGGTGCATACATTTGTTCCGTTTATTATGAAATGAAGAAGAACAAAAATACAAAATACAAAATCATAAATAAAACACATAAATAAAAATCATATCAAAATATGTTATCTTAAATGACAATTAATGTCTTCGTTTAGCTTAAAGGCATAGGTCAACTTTGGCTAGTTCACCCAGGGTGAACTAGCTTACACCTGTTCATTTGGTGACAGATGAAATAGAGTTAAGATGAAGAAATCTCAACCTTGAGATATTCCCATAGGATCTGGCTAGTAATAGTGGACCTAACGGTTAAGTATATTCTGAATGAATAACGGCAGCTCTATTGGACCATGCGATCTTAAAACTCTACAATAAGAAAGTCACTGAACTGCAATACCAGGTATAATGTTGTTATCATCCGCGTGAATGAAAACATGGAATAAGGGTGATTTTTTGCGACCACAGCGCGGGCCCGTGCTAAGGGTATCAAAATCGCCAATTTCAGAGAATAAGGGTTTCTTTTTCAACCTTAATCTGCGCGAATGAATGCTTTGGGCCGATAGTCACGTGTCATCATTGTAAAAACAGCTGAAAATGGGAGGCCTATGAGAGAAATTCACTAACAAAAGTGAATCACACAATTACTGCACGCTTTTCCAGTATAAACTGTCTTGAGGACCTATATCCTTTGCTACGAGTATGATTCGTCAAGCTATCCTTGTTAAGGGTCACATTTTTCTTCTTTGAAAATCCGCGTTAAAAATAGTTTTTTCACACGGATGATTACAACTCTTATACATGAGTGCCCCCCCCCCCCCCCCCCCCCCCGGGCTAACATGTAATATGAAAATTCACTTTCTCAAGTTATAGGTTGAATTTGGGGGTCGCATTAGGCTATAAGGCCCGCTTATAAATTGGTGCCCTAAAAACCGTCACCAAATTTAAATATTCGCCATCCATCAAAGCTGGTTGCTATATGATATAATTCTCGTGTGCAACCAACCGGCTGTAACATAACGGAAACTCACCCATGCAGTAAGCAAGTAGTACCGCTCGTACACGCCTCGAATTTAAATATGATTGCCTGGTTGTACACGCGCACTGGGCAATCCTCTCGTAGTAATTGATAACAATAGGTTTACCAGACCGAATTAATAGCGCGCCTAAGCTGGCAATTTATGTCATGGCAATGGGCATCATTCAAAATGAGATTTTATTTGTACCAGCACGTAAATCAATCACTTCGTCCTTACAATAAACAAGACTAAAATAGATAGGCGCAACTTGATGTTTATCTGGTGCGCATACTTTCGTTTATACTTACACACTACATTAAGCATGCACGTCGAGCAGTCGTTACACGATATTGAATTGATAGTTCCACAGCACATCATTTCAGTCCCACTATCACCCCTTACGAACTGATCAGTATTGTTGGGTTCTTGGGGAAACATTAAGTACTACATCAAAGGAGAATCACACACAGGTTTATCTTATCCATTCTATATCCAAGCATTTATTAGAGAGAGATGCTGTCACGTTCAGATCCAGTAACACAAGTCCTAGCTTCATCATTATGTTAACACTTATATACAAATATGCAAATAATACCCCGTACATGTATGTTAATTGGCCTGTCTATCAAATGGGCACCCGCAGAGGCCCGCGACCTCTGCGGGGGAAACCAGATGCTGCCCGCAACCCCTGCGGGCCAGACCAGATGTTGCCCGCGACCTCTGCGGGCCAAAACAGGTGCTGCCCGCGATGATCGCGGGCTGTGACATTGAGTCTGGATGGAAAGGCTGCTGGTACACAACAACAGTATAAGCATTGTGTAATGAGAATAATGTATCTAAATATAGGATCTCAACACTGCCCCCTCCCTCAAAAAAATGTCGAACTCCTGGTCGACGTGAACAAGAACTGCATCTCATTTTGTTTTGATGTTACTAAAATTTTGGAACATGAATGGAAAAGAAATTTTAAATGCACTAACCTACAAGTAAATATGCATAGTAAAACCTGGCAAACGAATAAAATAACGTAAAGCACTATTTAACTTATCGAATTTGTATCATGCATGAACTTGATACAAGTGATTTTTTTTTTTAAATACTCAAAATTTGGGCAGGAATATTGTGGTGTTGAAGGTACACTACCTAATGTGAAACATAACACAATCACACTGGACAATAACCCCATAGTACACAAGTACCTAATAATAGATCAACGTTGGTAATAATATTCAATCAAAAATGAAGTTATGCACAAGGCCAACATGTCAAAACAGTAACCAAT